>JANGFI010001908.1:7013-122632 GCA_025758705.1 Goffeauzyma gilvescens | reverse complement strand
CAACGTCGCCAGTTGACAAGAAGGCAAACCGAAATGAAGATTGATCGTCGTCGCCGCTCGAACCCCTCCCCCAGTTTTTACCCTTTCACATTTCGGCCGCCGCCGGGATTTCGCGCCCCCCCCCCCCCCCCCCCCGCGCCTTTACTCTCGCTCGCGGCTCTTCCTTTTTCGCGACGCGTCTTCTCCTCCATAGCCGTAACAAAAGAAGTGGGACACAACCCAACCCCAATCAGCTACTCCCATTCATATACCGCCGAACAAGAGGGGCGACTCGGTCGCGACCCCTACCCCTGACCACCGGACCCAGGCGATTCCAAATGTCGGATCTCAAAAGTAATTCCTATCCTAAACTATGAGCTCCAAGACCCAACAAGACCTCATATAGTGTATGGAGGTTTCGTTTCCTGAGAATACGATTCCATCAATGGATGTAATCGATGTTTCACGTCAATCAGTCTGCACATAAGATAAGTGAACTCGAGATGAGTGGGGCGAATCAGAAAACGCTGGTGAGATTCAACCGAATCAGCGGTTGAAGGAAACGTGCTCATCAGTCATGAAAGTGTCACTTCGTCTTTTCCTTTCTGTGGAACTCGAATTGATCTTCTATTTGAACAGGATGGATGATGCATCCGCGGGCTGTGGGATTGTAGGAACAGTACCAGCCGCAAAGGCAGAAGCAGAAGCTGACCCTGACTTTCCCTTTCCACTGCTGATGACATGCGTTCAGAACATAAACACACACATCCCGCTGTCTGATGTCCGATATTAGCAGCTCCTCAGAGTGCCAACAAAAGGATCGCAATGATAGGTAACAACCAAAGACACACGATGTATTCATTTGGTCTTTCTCCCTTTTTTCACGAGAACAAGCGAACTAAGCTGCTCCAGCGGTAAACGTTCTTCTCTGAATAATGAACTTATACCCATTTGAGCACTTCTGTCTCTTTTCCTCGTTGCCAACATTGCTGTCTTTGTTCTCTTCTCCTTTTCCGCGTTTGTCATGTTCGTTCTCGGAGAAAGGAGATAAATCGCACGCCTTCAGCAAGGTTGACGTAGATGATTTTCTGCGAGGATTTCGATACGATCGATAGAAGTCATTCCTTAATTTTATTAGGTCATGTCCGTATCCAGCTTCTCATCTTGCGTGTTGAGGGGTTTGGTAACCTTCATGGCTCGTCCATGTGCTGTTGCACGGAACAGATGGTGTGTAAATCACACAGGGGCGCAATCCTTTCAAAATATCCCTCGACAATGATCTCGAGTAGCCCTCGACCAAGCGCTTGAATCCAGAAAGATTCGATAGAGCCCGATCAAACGATCTGCGGTTCATATGTTAGGTGAGCTTTTTGGCGGACCCAAAAAGAATCAGAAGCTTATCTTGCAACGCCGATCAACGGACCAGATGCCTTCAATCACGCCTGCGCGCAGGTATGACACACGCGCCTTGATACTCCACCATCGACCCTTTTTTTTCCCAGATCAGAGCCATCTCTCGTATACCACCGGGAGCGGGTTCTGAATCCATTCCCGAGAAAGAACTGGGAGTCCTGTGCATAAAGAACCTTTACATGAATAATCTAGCGCCTGAAAATTCAATTTGATCAGTCTGAAGTCATAGCAAGTCAAAATATTGCATTGTTATTGCTCGGCATGGACACATCGGGAGTGAGCGTTTTCAAGCCATTCCGTACATAGATCGCCTCGACTATTCTTGAATCAGCCCTCTCGTCAGAAAGGAACCTTCACTATGAGATCCGGTGACGATGGTTGGTGCTCGGGTTCTTCTTCGAGCAGAATACCTGGACTCGAAGGGCCTTGAGGATTCGACTCGGCTAGATTGGAGGGAGGCACTTGATCTTCGACGGTCAAGTTTGTCTCACTTTCGGCACCAATTTCCGCCGCCTTGAGCTCCATTGATCCCCCCTGTGCATTAACCTCTTTTTGTGGCTTCGGCTTCGGCTCCGGGTCTTTCCATTCCACCACTTCCACTTCCACTTCCACTTGCCCGATTTCGACCCCGATCTGGGGCTGTACGACAACGTTTGGCTTCGGATTCGTCCCTACCATTTTCTCTTGCTGACCCTCGACTTCTGGCTGGACCTCGCCTTCTAACAGTACCTGGACCTCGGGATGCACCTGGACCCCTGCCTCGATCACTGGCTGCGCCTCTTGCTCAACCCCTGGTTGCACCTCTTGCTCGGCCTCGGCCTCGGCCTCTGCTTGTGTCTGTGCTTGTGCCTCTTGCTTGACCTCTTGCTCGACTTCTGATTGCACGTTCTGCTGAACCTCTGGCTCCGTCTCGATCTCCACCTCCACCTCCACCTCCGGCTCCGGCTCCGGCTCCTCAAACTCCCTTGTCCCATCGTTCCAGACTAAGCCCTTTCCGAGCGCATCCTTAATCTCCCTGTAGCACTCCAGCTTGCAGTATGGGATCATCAAACCGGGGTAACGATACTTGGCAACATCGTCCGTCATAGCGCAGAGAACGGGCTTCGGAAGACCCGATTTCTTTCGCTGGGGGCGCACGACCGGCTGCTTCCAATCATAGTGATCTCCGAGCAGAAGAGTCTTTTCTTCTGACATGCCTCCTGGTATGTCCGATAACAAGATGACATTTCTTGTGTACATGGCGGCTGTCGGCCTTCGTTTCTCGTCTTCACCTTCGAGTCGATCGAGTTTGAATTTCTTCCGTATCGTCTTCATCAGGGTTTCCTCCTCCTTGTCCTCATTCTCGGCAACGATCGTCCTGCTAATCCAGGTCATTTTCGGTCCCACAATCACTTTTCGATCCAATCGAGAATGCTTCTTTCGTTCTTCTTCCTTTGCGAGCCAGTCCTGCAACGACGCCGTATTCTTATCTTCTTCGTCCAGCGCCGCAGCGATGTAATCCGCCTGTGTCATCACATGGGCCTTCCGGTGCCACTTGGCCGAACCCGTGCTCTTCTTCGCTTTTCGCTCTTGAACTCGTGCATCGGATTCTTGCTTGTATAACAGTGTGGACGCTCGCATCGATTGTCGGCGTTCCGAACCTTTCTCCTCGCGCCGTCTGTTTCGCTCGACAAGATGAGAACGAGGAGCAGCGATGGATTCCTGATCATCATCTTCTTCATCGGAAGAACCCGATTCGCTTCCAGGAGTAACAAAGCTGACCCGTCGTTCCTTTGTATGCTGAGTCTGAGCTTTCTTCGCCGTCTTGATGTACGCCAGCGGGTCATGGTATCGCTTACTCTTTTCCGCTTTTCTCGCCTTCTTCTCCTCTTTCCGTAAGGCTGCCTCATTCCGCTCGGTATCTCTCGCTTCGGCAGTAAATCCGGGAGGAAGGTCGACATCGCCGTCTTCACGATATTCTCCTTCCTCATCCGTCGACTCAAAGTCTTCTTCAAAAACGTCTTCTTCTTCCATCGCTACGAAATCGTCATCATCCGCCACCTCTTCGAAGCCTTCTTCCTCTTCCAAGGCGTGGGCCCTTTCCAGAAGGGCGCGCATACTGTGCAAAAAAGGCCATCAGCTTGGTTCTTTTCATACTGAAACGAGAACATATCTATTAGGTTTTCGGAAATAGACTTAGTGTCACAAGACTCACCGATTACCTGCCGTCGACCGCTTGGCTCTGCCCAAGACCATTGACTCAGGTTGCTCCGCATTCTTCTTCTTTGGCTGTTTGTTCACATTGGGACTTAATGGCTCCGCATCCGACTTGGCTAATATTGGACTGCTTGCTTCGACTTCATCACCCTGCGTGATCGCCTTCTTTTGGTTGGGCAGCTTCTTCGTCTTCTTTGCTGCTGGAGGCCCAGCGGTGTCTCCATTCCCTACATCTCCCGCCTCAATCGAATCTTCCGCATTTTTCTTCCGCTTGGTCCCCTTCCCTTTCTTTGGACCCGGTGTTCCGCCATCTACGACCGGCGCCGCGGAGTCCTCGCCGACAACACCGCTCTTGTTGAGATATTGCGCGGTATCTCTGTGACCGTCGAGAACTGCGTCCGTTTTCTTCTTTTCGGATTTCTTCTTCTTCTGTTTCGGGGGTCCTTCCTCGCCTGCACCATTTGCCGCTCCGGATGATTTGGTGGTCATTGCCGCCTTTTTCGATTTTGCGGCCTTGATGGTCGGATCATCGATTCCTTCAGGCCGGAAAGGTGCCGTCCCACTTTCCTCATGAGGTCCATAGACCAGGATTTCTTTGCGTCCTCCATCTACAAAAACCTTTTTAGCGCTCTCTGCCTTTTTCGACTTTGTGGATTTGATCGCCGGTTCATCAATCCCTTCAGGCCGGAAAGGCGGTGTTCCATCCTCCTCATTAGGGCCATGAACCAAGATTTTCTCTCGTCTACCATCTACAGGCCGGAAAGGCGGTGTTCCATCCTCCTCATTAGGACCATAAACCAAGATTTCCTTTCGTCTACCATCTACCTCAGCTCTTTTGGCGCTCGCTGCCTTTTTCGGCTTCTTGGACTTGACAGCCTGAATCTGAATCCCTTCAGGTCGAAAAGGCGGTGTGCCATCCTCCTCGTTCGGGCCATAGATCAGAGTTTCCTCCCGGCCACCGTCCGCGTTCGTCATTTTTCGCTTCTTGACCTTGACGGTGGGGTCAATCATCCCCTCGGGTCGAAAGGGCGGTGTTCCATCTTCCTCCGCCGGACCGTAGATCACGATCTTCGGTTTTCGAGGGGGATAGATTCGTTTCGGCTTTACAGGGGTAGAAGCCGATCCTGCTTCTGGATGTTGTGCGGTATTTGGACTATTTATTCCGTTTGGCTTCGATGTTGAGCTTTTGGAGACTGCTTTGGGAGCGTGGTGTGATCGTTTAGTAGGTTGGACGGCTGGACCTGCGCTTGGTCCGGGTCCCGCAACTAGACTCGGTCTTGATCCCGAAGTCGAAATCTGGGTGGAACCAGTGCCCAATGCAGGTGTCATCCCCTTCACCGAAATCAGGTATCGCTGAATATCTGCGTTCGTCAGATGCGCGGATATTGTTTCACGAGGTTGGCCCTTCAAAGCGAGAAGAATTTGTTGAATCTCCATGATGGACAGTTGTGGACGAGAAGATGGACCAGGTCTCAAAGGGATTATGAGAGAAAGAGAACTGATCGTGGGAGCTTTCAGACTGTTGGCTGTGGATTGCGGATCTGTTGTTCCAGAATTAGTTGGGACTGCAGCAGGATTTCCACCGGGAAATCGAGGGGCAGCACCAACGCTCGAATGGAGAGGTGTAGAGGGACGAGGAGCCAAACCATGAGGGTTTTGATTACTGCTGACTTGATTGCTGGGATTCAGATTGGGTCTTGAGACAGTTTGAGACTGACCCGGAAAAGCAATAGAGATTGGTCGATGGTCGTACGTGGTGCCCTTTGCCGGTTTTGGTGTCCCGCTCGAGTTCGGAGCAGCCGTGGGAGCGATTTTCGACGGCGACATCTGTGGAGGAACGATGGGATATCCTGGCCTGGATGTCGCTGGAGATGTAGGAGCCAGAGCGGAAGTGGCAGATCTTTGAGGCGATGCTGAAACACTAAGAGCAATGATGCGCTCCGGCGCAATGACTGATGAAGACGGCAATGTTGGCGGCGCTGGCGCTTGCTCGAGGTTCGGAGTTGGTGAGGGCATTTTCAAAGGCATGACATGGAGGCCTGAGAGTGCCGTTGGGCTTATTGGAGGAGTCGAGCTGTCTTGGGGTAGGATTGTCGGGGGACACGAGAAGAGCGTCGGCCTCGCCACGGATATTGTCCTGCGGCTTCCCCCCGTAGGGGCATCAGGTACAGGCTTGCACGAAGTGCTATTCACGCTACCCGATGGAATTTGATCCAAAGTAGTGGTCGGAGATAATGATGTCCGAGCTGTCTCTGTTGGGACGGTTGCTCCCTGGATGACCGACGCCTTCGTGATGTCGTTACCATGGTTATCCATTGCTGTCTCCCATCGATTCCCTTTTTCATTTGACGCCAACCAGCTCCTAGTATAATAAGCACCTGAGGACAGAGAGGAGTTCTGTACCAACAATTCTGGACGAGAAATCTTCCTTTTGACTCGTTATCCACCTGTTTTCGAGTTCAACCAGTATGATGATTACGGGAGATACTCATCTCCCATGATAGCTTCCATTTTGCCCTTTTGAAGCAGCCCACCATCCCTTCCCTTTCTGGATCGGTGAGTTCAGTCACTCGACCGACCGGACGCGTGACGAGGACCGTTCACGCGGACATTGACTTCTACCAGAGTGTCCGTCAGTCGCGGGGCGGCTGGGGCGGTCCCGCGAATTGTAAACAAACACCGGTCAATGCAAATAGGTCGCGTGTTTAGGGGGGCCTTCGTAGGCAGGATGACAGACACCATGGTCATCATCATCAACTTTTCTTCGATCTATGTTACGATAAAAAACGAGTCGTCTAGGTATTCTACAGGATTACCACCCCGGAAAACATGAGATTTGATCGAAAAACTGCAACGAAAAATACTCAGGATCTCCACAGGCCAACTTCTTCAATCATCTGCGACCACAAAACACCGACCCATATCATACGTTCCGAAGCCTTGCCCTGCCCCTCGATCCCCTTACAATATAATACAGCAAAATGGCGGACTACTTCCAATACCTAGAAGAATGCGTGAAAGCGACAGAGGGTTGTGTGCAGGCTGTAAGTCATAGATCGATCCTTCTCTTTCTATGCCCCCTTCTCATTGTCCATCAAGTAAACCAAATCATAACATGTTGTCTTGGCCGTACTTTCACTACATACACGTTCCCTTGGGCTGCCGTACACGCCCTGAAAATAAATTCAAACTAAATCCATCGCCACCCATATCCTTCCTCCCACAGTCCCAAAAAGTCGTCTCCCAACTCCACCCTGGCACGCGCGACCTTCCCCGTCTCTCCAAAATCCTCCGTAATCAGCATCACTTCCTTCTTCTCCCTGCACCTCTCCTATCCGAATACAAATCCGAGCTCTCTGATTCTTTAGGTCCACAGATTGAGACACTTATTGCGAGAGCCGAGATCGTGCTGGGGCGGGAGAAGGAGAAAGGGGATGGGCTGCAAGAGAGGGTGAGTTGGGGTTTGATCATTTGATTTTTCTTTTTTCTGTTCTTCCGTTATCGTTTTCCCCCTTATGTGCTCTGGCCCTACCATTTTATCAAGTTGTTCCCGGAATCATGGAATGGTATCAGAAAGAGACGTCATCGAAGGACTCCAGCGACAGAGAGATCTCAAGTATACTGACGCCTTTTATGATCCAATCTCTTCCAGCTATCTTTACTTAAATCAGCACATCCAGACTCATCATTATCAACGTCTTCACGTCCGACAGCGGCACCTCTCAGACAATCATCTACCTCTGCTCCACCCGCACCAAAAGACCTAACACTCGCTCAGAAGAAAAAATTGATGCTCCTGAAAGCGAAGAGAGAGAGATTGACGAAAGAGTTGGCGAGGATGGAAAGTTGATCTCTCAGGGGCTTGCAGTAATTATGACGGGTCATAACAGACGGCAGAGGGGGAGGAGAGAGTGTAAGGAAGAAGCGGTTTGAAGCGAGGGATCGAGCTTAGAGAAATTATGTACCGATATCGATGGTGATGACCAGTATGACCGTGTCTGGGGGAGGGAAATGATCTACACGGGAGGCGAAACAAACGAAAGAACGTGCAAATTTCGCACAGGCGTTTAGGGATGGCCTTTGGGGAAGGGACCGCTGATGATACTCAATACATGTTGTTCCATATCAATCCAGTTCTTTTCATCTGGTTTCTTATACTTATCCATAGCAAATAAAAAGAAACACACACAGAGCAAGAACGAATTTGACTCTAAATCTTTCTCCGTCCACGCATCCTCGTCGATACCACTCGATTCGCACTTATTTCCACCCTCCGATCCACCCTTACTTGTTGATGTCCGTCTGTATGGCGAGGTTAAATCCGGTTGGCATTGCAGGGAATGTAGAGGGTAAGTGCACGGATGAGCGGATGGTGTGCGTGGCGGGAGGATCATCAGCAAAAGGAAATACCGAAGGACAGAAACAGGGATTTCGTTGTTCAGTGTCAAACTATTAAGATATGTCAGGCACGATGGACTCGAAAGTAAGCGAGAGAAGGACGCCCCACTCACCTGAATGCATGCATGAAGCACCGATGTACGGGTTGCTTCGGTAGCTCAGTGCTTGCATCCGCAGGAGCAGCCCGAACATGACTGCGTACCATCGGAGCTGCAGGAAGACTGTGAGACGCAATAGCACGGCGGAGGAACAGTACAAGAGAGATTGCGGTGGGAGTTAAAATGGTTTAGGGGTGATGGAATATGCGGCCAGAAAAGACGACACGCAGAATATGTGTGTGTGTGGGTGGGATTTTATATTTGGGGGGTTTGAGCGAGGAGATTGTAAGAGGCGTTAAGGGGACTCACGCAGCTACACCCACATGCTTGGTCCCCGTTGTTAAAGGGAACGATGGATAGTTTGATGAACATATTTGTGGAGCGGGGCGGGATGAGATGATTGTATATGGAGCAGAAAATGTCACTCGTCGTTTGCTTTTGAGTGGAGGATGTGGAGATTTGTGAGGTGTCCGAGGGATGGTGAAGAATGTGTAGTCAAATGACGTGATCGCGGAAGATATTAGATGGAAAGCGAGAGCACGTTCGTCCTGTATCGTCTCATATATATGTGCGTGAGCCGAAATGGACTGAGCCCCCTTCCCGTCCCTCCTCAAATCACTGAGGCGCTCCTTCGCCGCTTTCGACGTTCATAAACATCATCTAACGAGATGGAACGTCTGAGTAGAAAATGATGCTATTGGTTCAAGCCCGTCTTCAGGCTCTCCACGAGAATCATTCCTTGATCGCCCCATTAAAACCTCCTCTTCTGCGCCCGAGCAGAATCACAAGAGGAGTGGCGAGAGCGGCGTTTTACCCAAAGGGGCTATTCTGCCGGACTTTTCCAGTATTCCTACGGTTGGGATCGAGGACTGCGGTATCTTGAAATTCAGGAGTTGTGAACCAACCCCAGTCCAGGGGACGGGGGTAGTTGCATAAGTGATCTTTCCACCTCCAACGCCAGAGGGAGAGAAACAGAATGACGACCTCAAAACTAAAACGTGATACGACAGTTGAAAACCCGTGGGTATCGGTGCTGCGCTAGGGATAGGAGGGACGGCGGAGGGGAGGAGGGGGGGGGGGTTGAAATTCGGCAGGAGTGAATCAAGATACGGTAAGACGCCCTGCGACAAGCCAAGCAAGCCCCCAAAAGACTGAATGATCAGCGCGGGAATTGCTTCGAGAATGGTATTTACATCCCCCTCCCGTTTGAGTTGTCCTCTTGGCGCTTTATTGGAGTTTGAAATGGAGTTCCTTCTTTCTCTTCCTAGCTTCTTCTGTGCAGGTCCTTTTGGTGGATTGAAAAGAAGACAGGAATATGCAAAGGTCTTCAGTTGCGACAGTAATCTAACGAGACGGGTTTTTGACCAGTTTGCACGGCGCATGGTGTGTGGCGCGGAGGTCGAGTCGGTCGCATCGACGAGACAACTTCTCTGTCCTCTTCTCTCAGAGGGAGATTTAAGTGGTCGGGCCCAGAAATGGCAACAATGATGTCCCATCGACAATATGGACCGCTTAGAATACAAATATGGTAGGTTAACAGGTCGACTGACCACTTCCTGTAGACAGAAGGGGAATCTTGTTCTATCGATAGTATAACATGCCGATTGGGACGATTGCGATCGAAACCGCCAGGTACAGCTCGATTGCTCCATTACCTGCAACGTCTAGTACTTGATCTGGTCGATGCCATCCTGACAATTTGAATTCAATATACCCCACTAGCCGCCAGCAAGCAGCCAAATGTAAGCCCAAGTAATTCCCCATATTGATGCACCCTTCTCAATACCAGTCGAGACTGACCCTCACGACGTCTTCACTCGCACCGTTTCATAGGACCGACCGAGGGGAGAGGAGGGGGGCCATACTTGAAACATGTGAAATCTCATCAAACTCACGCGTTCCCTAAAGGCAATATCGCGCGCGAATGGGGAAGCCAAGGGCGAATTGATGTAAACAACAAACGTTGATTGACCTTCCACCCGGGCCCCTTTTGCGCCGGCTTGCGGGGGGTTGGGGTGCAAGGGCACCGACGACGTACATCATCACTATCTCCATTCATGTACCTGCGTACAGTATTATGACACTTGATTTCAGATTTGCAGGAAAACAGGCACTCAAAGGGGAAAAACTCAACCTCGCGGTTCCGAAATTATCACACTTCGTCATTCACCACCAGGCCAGTTACGCCCAACACCGTCCAGCAAACAACGATTACGCCAAGTTGTGTTTCCGCTTGTTCAACAATATATCTTTGATTCTCCAGACACAGTGTGACTTATCTCAAGTAGACTCATATCGAGGTCAAAACCATATCGAAGTTACCAATTGGCCATACAGCAGCCATGTCTCGCGTTAAACCACCTGCCACGTCCCGGACGAATTCCACAATGGCTCCTCCAGCCGTTCCTACGGCTCGCACGACATCCCGAACCGCATCTTCATCTTCCACAACCGCAGGCAACGCAAGCACCGCCAACTCTCACAATGAACCTTCTTCTCGCTCCAATAGTCCCACAAGAGTACCTCGAAAGACCATAGGAGGTGCGGGTGCTGGTCCTCGTCTGAAGTCAGCAAATCAGGCTGCTGGGAAGGATCAACCGGCAGATGAAGGGAACGGGGAAATGAATATCCAAGTCATCGTACGGTGTCGTGGTCGCTCTGCCATGGAAATCTCTCAGCGAACCCCCATTATCACCAACACGTCCGGTGCCGTGTCTTCATCGATCACAATCGAGACTCCTTCTGTCTCGGCAATCAACAACACGGCTGGGATGGGGTTGGGAGTGACAACGACGCTTCCTTATTCAGATCGAGCACCTGTTTCTCGAACATACAGCTTTGACCGAGTGTTTGGACCTGAAGCCGATCAGACGTGTGTTTACCGAGAAGTGGTGGAAGGAATGCTCGATGAAGTTCTCGCCGGTTACAACTGTACCATTTTTGCGTATGGTCAAACGGGAACCGGAAAGACGTACACCATGCAGGGTGACCTTGGAACCACGGCGATGAATACCCCCGTAGCGGATGCAGGAATCATACCGAGAGTGTTACACCGCTTGTTTACTCTTCTGGATGCTGTTCCCAACTCGGAGTATTCAGTCAAGTGTAGTTACATCGAACTCTACAATGAAGAGTTGCGAGACTTGCTTGCAAGTGACTTCCAACAACCAACGGCGCTAGGTGGTCACAGCACATCCGGCCAGCCGGGCGGGTTGAAGATCTACGATGATGCTAACAAGAAGGGTGTCAACATCCAAGGACTTGAAGAAACCGGGATCCGAAATGCTCAGGAAGGTTTAGCTCTCCTTCAAAAGGGTTCTCAGCGTCGTCAGGTCGCCGAGACAAAGATGAACACAGAATCATCACGGTCACACAGCATATTTAACCTGACTGTACACATGAAAGAGAGCTCCGGTAATGGAGGCGAGGACCTGTTGAAAGTGGGCAAGTTGAATTTGGTCGATCTTGCTGGGTCTGAAGCTATCGGAAGAAGTGGAGCAGAGAACAAGAGGGCAAGAGAGGCCGGGATGATCAATCAGTCATTGTTGACTTTGGGTAGAGTCATCTCAGCCTTGGTGGAGAAATCGAGTCATATTCCTTACAGGTGAGTCACTACTTTCTCATTCGTCCTTTTACACATGTGTCTGATCCCCATAATTTCCACTGTTCCCGGCTGCACAGAGAATCTAAACTCACTCGTCTGCTTCAAGACTCGCTCGGAGGGCGTACCAAAACCTGCATTGTGGCCACCATCTCCCCGACTCGAAGCAACATGGAAGAAACCCTGTCCACACTCGATTATGCTGTCCGTGCGAAATCGATCCGAAACAAGCCAGAGGTAAACCAAAGGATGACGAAAGGAGCGCTCATCAAAGAGTACATGAGTGAAATCGATCGACTCAAGAGTGACCTCATGGCCAGTCATGACAAGAACGGTATATACTTTTCTTCCGAAAGCTGGAAGGAGATGTCAGAGGAACACGAGAGGTGTAAAGCTGAATTGGCAGATGCCAGCCAACGAGCCGACGCAATGGATCTCAAGCACACGACCTTGAGTGAGGAGTTCGAGAAGAGTATGGGTTTGCTGAAGGCTCAAGAAGATGAGATCAAGGTTGCGAGAGAGGAGGCGGCCAAACTTCATCTCCTCGTTGCCGAAGTCAAAGCCGGTTTGGAGAAAGCTCGCGTCGATCTGGACCAAGAAAAATATGTTAGCGAGGCTTATCGACGCGGAGAAGCCAATGTCAACGAAATCGCCGAGGGACTCAAGACGACTGTTGTTGAATCCGTTCAGGATGTCGGAGGACTATTCGCCAAAATCGCAAGGAAAGCCGACGTCCTTGCGGCGAACACCGATCTGACAGGTTCCTACAGCTTACAACTCGACGCCGCCGCTGGACAATTGCAAAAAGAGATCCACGCTCTGAAGAAGGTCCAGACCGATTTTGGAAAGACGCTGCAATCCGAGCTTGAGGCGTTTGGTGAAAGAGGAGCCAAGTCCCTGGAGGACGATAAGCAGCTTCTCGATGCTCGATTGGCAACTTTCGTGCAGGATATAACCTCCTTCGACCGACTGAACGCTGAGCACGAGACCAAGACGACCGAGCTCTCCCAGGACATGATTACGCTGCATAGCGAGTTTGCCGCCAGAATTGAGAGTTGGCAGGCGAACTTGAAGGAGTCATCGGAGAAAGCAGCTGCCAGATTGCTTGAGCAGAATGATTCCAATATGCACAAGGTGAGTTCGTTTTATCGCGTATCCGGGTTGCCTAGAGCCGTTGCTGATGGATTATTCTATACAGATGGAAGGAGCTATGGTACACTTGGCTGAGATGATGACTGTCCTCATCGACGGTGCCTTGGAGCAATCGGAAAATGAGTTGAAATCAGCTAGGGAGATGCAGTCCATGGCGCTGACGGCAGCCAATGCTGAGGTACGTATTCTGCTCAATCTGACATCATAGTGGATAGGATAATGCTGATCTACTATGGCGGCAGATCACACGTTTGGAAGCCAGGAACGCCAAGCTTGAGAACTTGCTATCATCTCAGTCCGAAAGCACCACCAAGATGCAGCAAGAGCTTATTCAGCAGATCTCAACGCTTATCGCTGGGTTCACAGCAAACCAAACGACCAATCTGCAACAATCCGTCGCGGAAATAAAGCAGGACCAGTCGAACTCTGTGGTCGAACTTGAACAATTCACTGCTGAAAATGCTGTTCACTTCACGAAAACGGAACAACGCTTCGATGTGTACAAGAACGACCTGGACCAGCTGAAATCGGCGGCGGCCGCTCAGACAGAAGAGGGCAAGCAGGTCTGCACCGAAGCGTCCGATCTCATCCGACAACAAGGCGAGACCAATATCCAAGCGGTCCAGTCTGCCATTGCCGATCTCGACGGCGAGATGAATGCTCAAGCCACCGCTGTTCACACCTCCCTCCAGGGATCATCCACTGAGATTTCTCGGTTCAAGGATGCCTATCGGCATGAAATGGGAACTATGACCGACCAGGTCCGAGACACATACGCTACTGCCAAAGACCGTCTCGTCGTCGCCAAAGAAGACATCAAGGTCGTCTCAGGCGCCGTTCTCAAGGCCCATCTCGAGGCCGAGCCCATCTTTGCCGAACAATGCGACCATGCTGTTTCTCATCTAGCCATTCTTCGAGACGCCCACTCTACATTCATGGCAAACGTCAAGGAAGATCTCCCGACTGGACAAACGCCACGCAAGAAGGCCTGGCCGATCGCCACCTCATGGTCTACGACTGCACCTCGAGATCTACTGGTGCAACGATTCCAGAGGAGTCAGATGAACGGCGATAATGTCGAGTTTGAGGTTGTGGGCCCTATCATCGAAGATATCTCACAAGCCAGATCCGAGGTGTCCGAACAAACCAGTCTAGGTCTCACAATGGCCGCCGCAGAGGTCCCACTACCCGAATCCCGAGCTAACTCACCAACATTGGCGTCTACTCCCGACTCAGTTCCTCAGGAGAACAATCCTACGCCAACGGAGATCGAGGAAGAAGGCGACATTCTCCCACCTGTTGTCCAGGTGCAGACCAAGATTCAAGCACCGACTAAAGCCAAGCTCACCGCGAGCCGATTGGGAAAGAGCACCTCAAAGTCGGCGTCCACTGCCGTGTTGACAACCGAGGACAGAGAAGCACTGTCTGTCCTCGGCGATAGCAATTTACCCTCCAGGAAGCCGAGAAGGGTATGATTGTTGCAGATACCCCCCCCCCCCCGGCCCTTGCCCTATTTTGTGTTGTTTTCATTTCGATTTATGTCGTCCTCTTTCCTGTATTGTGATGTTGTATTCGCTCTTTAAATCGAAAATGGCCATATATATCCCATATGGCATGCAGGTATATGTAAGTGAAATACAAGTACTTTGTTTAAAGCTGCTAAAACATGAACTTTGCGTTCTTGTACATGTTCAGCATAACGTTCCCTCCATCTTTCGTGGTAGTTCCTGCCAATTCTTCCTCTCCTCCAAACTTCGTCAAAAAGTCGGCATGTGTGTAAACCTCAATGCCTTTTTGTTTGAAATCTCTGACGCCGACAAGATCAGGTGGTGCAGCGCCGTTCCCCAATGCATCGCCTTTCCTTTGTTGATGCCGTGTCGGAACGGCCGAATTGAGGTACTCTTTGCTTAGTCCCCCGGCCGAAGGCTCCACCTCTGAGTCCACAGCATCATCATCGCTATTGGACCCTGATCCCTCCTTTCCTCTTGAGGACGATCTCGACCGGCTCGTCATGATGAAGGTGTACATCTCCTTGAGGACCTCGAAATCGGTCGGGAAGAAGATATCGAAGTAACCTTGTTTGACGAGGAATGTCTCACAAGGGACCATTGAATCCCCGTACCTAGTCTGAACGACTGGACCCATACGTCCCTCCACAGGTTCGGGCAGAGAATCGAAGTCGGAAATGAGTAATCGATGATTAGGAAGTCGTTCTTTCAATTTCTCGAGAAACAGCATTTGTTTCGTCGGTATGAAGTCGGGTTCACTTAGGTTCGGAGCGAATGGGAGACTCGTGTACAATCGTCGCAGAGTATCCGAGGATAGAAGAAGAGGGTTAATAGCTGGTGGAATAGGGTTGTTGACTAATCGTCGATAGTCGAGGTGTCTTCGAATCAGTGGGTCCGTGACAGGTTCGTAAATGAGGGAAAAATCACCAGAACCATCAATCGATACTAAAGCCTGTAAGGGTTCTAGAGTTTGAAGGTTGTACCGAATCATATCGTGAGCGAAATTATCGAACACTTCCAGAGCAATAAAGTAACAACTTTCTTGGTTCTCTCCTTTCCAATCGAAGAAATCTACGTTCTCCACTTTTACTTTCCCTTCAAACCCTTCTTCACGTACTCTCCGCTTTTGACGATCGGCAAGCTGTTCAGAGATCTCAACGATCGTATACCGGGTTCGTTCGTATACTTCCGGATGCGACTCACGCAGGAATCGCATAACATCAACCATCATGCTTCCGTTTCCTGCGCCGATTTCGTAGAGATTGAAGTCCGTGTAGGGGTAATGGTGGAGTTTATAATGTTTTAGAAGAGCGAGAGTTAGAGATCGCGCGTAATGAGGCTTGAATAGTTCAGTAGGCGTATGCCAGACTTGTCGACCGAGACCACCAACAGGTTTGCCGACGTTCCCCACAGTCTCGTCGCCCTGGGGGTCAGGGATAACTGCTCGAGATTTCCCTTTCCTAGCCGTCTCCTTGATTGCAATCTCGGAATAATCACGCTCATACTGATCAGCGACGTTCTCTTGAAACGCCGTCATGTTTGGGAAAGAAGTGATGTCGAAACCATGAGAGGGTGTTGGCGAGGAGGAAGAAGAGGATGAGCTGGAAGAAGGTGTGAAGATTTGAGCTTGTTTGGAGAAGTATCCGTAGTTGGGCTACAAGACAGGCGCAAGTGGATAGAGTGAGACCAGACACACCGAGAAAGAAAAAAAGGTAGGGATCAGTGTCTGGGTCAAAAAGGGGGAAAAATGGCAGGGAGCGGCGACATCCACCCTAACCTCTCCCAACCCAACGTTCCCAAAGATCATACCCCGTCTCCCCCTCCCCTCCCCTCCCTCCCGTCTTGCTACGCTCCCGGACAAAAAGACACAACAACTCACATTATACAAACTATCATCGATAAAATCCCTAACCAACATCTTAACCTTGACTGGTGCTTCTGTCCTTCTCCTCAAATCTCTCGCAGTCACACGTCTATACGTTGCATGTGCAGGATCGGGGTCGGAAGAGTCCCAAGAAAATGAGGTGTTGTAGTTCCATCGCGAGGCAGCGGAATCTGGTTTTGACTTCGATTTGGAGGATTTGGGTGATGATGGCGGCGGTGGGGATTGCCATGGTGGTAGCGATTTGGAGGTTGAAGGCGTTGACGTTGATGATTTTTGCTGAGATTTGGGAAGCAACGTATCTGATCCAGATGATGTTGACGTTGATGTTGATGCTAATGTGGGGATGGAGGTGCTCAAAGAAGCAGAAAATGCTAATCCTTGTCCGGGCCGTGACGGAGCGCGAAGTTGAGGGTGGGGATGAAGATGCCCATGACGAGCGACTGCGAGACGTCGAAGGAAACGAGAGGATGAAGAGGACATCTTCTCTTATTCTCTTTGGCCTTTGTTGAATCTATATTCGTCCGATCTCGCTGTATACTATCGTGGACTTTTGAAGAAGTAAGAAAGGAAGGAAGGAAGGAAGCAAGCAGGCGAATGGTCGTCCCGCTTTGTGGTTGTTGATCCTGATGCTGTGATTATCTGATCGCTAAGACCCCACACATGCGTTCGTTGCGACACCAACCTTTTTATCTCCTCTTTTGAAGCCTGATGAAATGAACACACAGGAAAAAAGAATGAGAAGAAGAGCGGATAGGTTTGTAGAGCTCTTCTCCCGATCCCGTGTTAAAGTTCTCCAGATAACCTCTCCATCCAAGTTTCCCAGGTATTCGTTCAATTGGCCTGCCTCCCCACCCCCTCTCCTATTCCCCCCTTTTTTCCATCCGTGCAGCCCTTTGCCGAGCGAGGGTTTGACTGAAAGACGATTGACTGCCGTCGGATCCGCCATAGCACAAATTGTGATTACGCAATTGGAAGTCTCCAGGGCTAAAGGGGAGCCGGAGAGGATGTGATTTCACGTGACCACCCAGTCTGTCAGTGCACACTCCCCCATCTCAGGGCAAGGGAGGAAGGGGAACCCATCGCAAAACAAAAACAGCGGTGGGGGTGCAGGTTGCAAGGGCAGGAGCAGGCGCAGAGGCAGAGGCAGAGGCAGAGGTGCAGGAGACAGAGAGCGGTAGGTAGAGGCAGGAAGGGCGGACGAGGGAAGGAAGGAAGTGAGACTGGAGGAGGAGAGGGGGAGGGGGTAGGGTAGGTAGAATGTGGACAAACATCCCCGGCAAACCAATGTCTCCCTCCTGTCCTGGAACGACGGCGACGGTAACCATGACGGCGACCACGAGACCTATCTCCACCAGTCACATTGGAGACATATATACAAGTATTCTCAGGTGTGGATAGTATTCCTTATCAAGTCGAGAGATCCCCGCCCGTGCCCAGTAAACACACTCTCCAATTACGAGGAGAGGGTTTACACCCATAGCCCCGCCCCTTCTTGTTCGTTTCATCTCCTTGTCCCTTTGAATTTTGCCACTTCTCGGTGTCAGCCCTTTAATTTCATCCTCATTTCACAGCCTTACTCTCTCATATTCTCAGATAACACTCCCACCCGCCATCTTGCGATTTCCCCTCCCTCCATTCTTGAAAGTCTACATCCTGCAATCAAAAGAACCCTTAATTACCACCTACGAGTACCCGCCATACAACACGCCCGACAAAACATATACCGTATCTCCTCAAAATCACCCATTAAAATCTCACTACAATTCATTGAAACACCGCCTCTTCGACCCGGGTGGCAAACGTCGTTGTGCTCCCAGCCGACACACCGCCTTTATCTCGTCTATATCATGCTTGAAATGGGATTGAAAGAAATGAGCGCAGGGAGGATAGAGAATGTGGTCGCGGAGAATGGGAATGGGAACATTGATGAGGGGCTTGAAGAAGAGGTGAGCTCATGTTTGATGGTCTGAGAATATAAAATCGAGATTGTGAAAAGGAAACTCTCGTGGAGCGGAAATAGTGGTTGCGAGCGATAAGGGGAATGGAGAGATCGGAAAACAGATTGTCCGAGTCTGGTCTGGATTCCTCGTTTGGGGGAACAGAGGAATGCAAGGCAGGGATCAGAGCAGGGGTGGGTGGAGGTGATCGGAAGAGCCCTGTTCTAGCGGAGGGAAGGGGGGAGTTTCCAGAGCGAAAGAAAAACCTTGACGGTGCATAAATAACAGGTCAAAGATTGTGGCGGGAGATGGAGCGATTACGGAAGGTTTCTCCTAGTCTGGCGAGTGCATCGGCTGAAGTCATGTATTGTTACTTTTCCTTTTCGATCCTTTGCTGACTTTGATATATTCGTATATTATTTCTACCAACCTCTTCAAATCACATGAAGTACAACCACCCCTACCCGACATCGTCAAGCACGACCTTTTCAGGAAAGCCCACCACAGGATCACGTTCATCCTTCCCCCTTCCAACGAAATTTGCTCTTTCTCGTTCACGGTCTGCCCAGACCCTCGGACGACCATGGTCCATCACCTCTTCCACCTCCGACGACCCCATGCAATCTTCAAACGAGCCGCTAACTTCTGGAGGAGACTACAACACAAGCGAGATTCCGCCCCTGGTCCCGACGATCACAGCGGACGGAAGAGGAAGTTATACGAAACCAATTCTGGCGAGGATGGCTAGTATGTCTTCGCTGCAGTATCGGAGGACAAGTCTCCAAAACCACAACCCGGGCCAAAACGAGACCGAGAACCCAAAAAGTCAGAGTCAGATCCAGAGTCCAAGTCAAAGTCGATCAGCCTCCTCAGTCGCGAGGAAAGGAACGTCGCTCAGTCAGACTCAAGAAGAGGAAGACGGCGGGGACCGGGAGAATGATCCGACCGTTGCGGTTGATTCGGAGAATCTACTTCCTCTTATGTCTCGAAACCAGATCGGGAATGTAAGACCGGACATTAGAGCGGCCCCAGAGGGAGTGGGACGAAGAACGCTACCACCGCAATATGGAGTTGGCCAAGCAAAGACGGGATCCAAATCGAACAAATACCCAGCTAGCCTCTCAAAGGCACGTTCAACGGGTAATTTCGGTGTGAGTGGTCTTCGAGCCATTCGACAAGGATCTCCTCTGCGTGGAGATGGCGCAACAGCGTTTACATCCCGAGGAGTCTCTGGAAACCTTCCGTCGACGTTGCGAACGGTTGAGCATCTCTCGTCTTCTTCTTTCGCCGCCGCCGCTACTGGTAACACCCCCTCTCCTCCTCGGGTTGCCCCACCGGCGCCCAAGATTGGACAACAACAACAGATCCCTTCATTTCATTTTCCAGCGCGGTCGGCTGCAAGCGCACCGGACCATACAACCACTTCTCACGCTATGAAGCAGATCGACTCCTTTCAGCCACCTATGTCGCTCCAACGACATGTGGAACAGCAGCAGCAGACACCTCCAAAAAAGCGGCAGCAGAATACGTACCCGAACTTGGCACCAGAGTCACCTTACTGTCACGCTCTAGCACATGATGATGCAGCTGTAAGCGCAGACGCAGGTTCAAAATACATCTCCGTCGGCACAACCGCTCCTTCAACGCCTCAATACCTCTCCCTCTCTGAACAACGTCGGGAACTCGAAAGCCTCGAGATGTTACTTCAAGAAGCTGGATATAAAGAGACTCGAGTATTCACACCCGAAGCAGAGAGATTGAGAGCTCGTCGAGCTGAAGAAGAGAGAGAACAAGAGATGATTAGGGTAGAGACTTATTGGAGCGCTCAAGAAGCGTGGAGGGCAAAACGAGAGATGCAGCTACGTGACCACCAGCATCAGCACCAGTACCAGCAAAGTTATCCGTACCAAGAATCATCTGCCGATGAAGTGCAGTATCGACACGAGCTGCAGATGCCGGTGGAGATGTACGACCGGTTGGCAGAGGTTCAGGTTCGACACCCTGAGGCATCAGCTGGAGCTGGACGAAGGGAGCTAGATTCACTCGTATCGGAAGATTACGTTGACAACACCATTGATTCGTCTGCTAAAGGTGCTCTAGAAGAAGAAGAAGAACAAGGTGGTAGTGTAGATGCAGAAGGTGAAGAAGATTCCGATCTCTCGCTTTCTCGAGAGTCGCTTTACTATGAAGAGTACAAGCAACGGTTCGTTTCTCCACCATTGGCTCTCGAAGCCGAATCATCATCATATCGAGCGAACCAGGCAACGAGCTCTTTCTCAGCGTTCGGCGTTTCCGTCGATATGACACCGAATGGACGTTCAGGCCCAGATTCAGAGCCGCCATCAAGATTTGTGCCATACGATTCTCCGACGCCAAGCTCAAACGAGTACGGGTTCACAGACCAACACGAAGCATTCTCTGTCTCCCCTGGCTTTGTCGGTGGTCAAAACCGTGCTTTCTCCAGTGGATCATCACCGAGCTTTGGGAACTCAGCCATGACGAGCCCGGATGTCAGCAGGAACGCATATTCGATCGATCGAAATACTTATGAAGTGAATGAAAATGAGGATGAGGAGGAGGCTGGAGCAAAGGTCGGATTGGGTTTGGATTGGTGGAATAACTTGATGGGCATACAAGCTCCTTCAAATGAGTTCACTCGGGCTGGTCCTAGCGAGCAAGTTGACAACTTGAACACGCCTGTCAGACAGGCCTGGGCCTCCGACTCCATCGCGGATAACGCTTTTGATTTCACCATTGATCCTGCCACCGGCCTCCCACTTTCTTCGATTCTTCATTCTCATCCTCAACGACCCGCTTTGATGGGCAGAAACGCTTCCTCTACGGCCTCGGCGGGGTCAAACACTGACTCTGCATACACGTATGAGACCTTGAGCAACGGGTCTGGCACGCCGACTAAACGGAAACGAAAGGTTTTGAACAGGATTGACACGAGTGATATCGAGAAAGTTGTGAAAGGTCATACAGTTTCCCGAGACGAAACAGCTGAGATTCAGCTGCGATACCCGGAGATGCATCCTGGAGACACGCGAGGAAATGCATTCGATCCTTCAGCTTACGAGCAACGCGGGGATGACACATATGATTACGTTGATGAAGAGTTTGACAGAGTGGAGCAGGACGAGTTACAAGACGACTCAGTGGTCATGGGTACAGACTTTGGAACGATCTCCACCCGAACAAGTCTTTCCATTCGACGATCAAGAGCTCCTCTGCCACCGCGTCCGCCACACCACGCAGAAGACGAATTCGAAGTACTCGAAAGCGGATTGTCTTCGAGATCTTCCAGTATGAGACGGTCCAACATGCTCCGGCACGCCATCTCGACACCGCTCCTGGATCAGGTCAAGATTGACGTTTCCCGACCTCTTGGATGGTTGGGCAATGTGGGTCGATTTTGGAGTAATCCCGTGGTTGCCCCTGCCGCCTCGACCTCTCCCTCTGCTTCCGCTTCTTCTGAGACGGTCACGGTCAAACCGAAACAAGCTCGAAGGATGAAGTCTCTCGTTCTGGGCCCGGCAAAACCTGCGTCACCCAAGTTGGTAGTACAATCAGCCGTCGTCTGCGAAACGGTGGAAGGAGAGGATCTACCCCCGCTTCCTTTCAGCACCCTCAGAAGTGCCGGTGTTGCTTCTGGTGCTCGTGGTGCTTGTGGCAGCTATGAGTCCTCAAGCTTTTCCGGATTACGAAAGAAACTCAGCCTACAAATACTTCGTTTCGATCACGGCAACAGCTCCTCCCAGCAAGCCACGAGCAGCAATACTCCGACCTTGGTGCCGCGAGCACAATGGCATGATCGGGAATCTGGTGACGTGAAAAAGTCAGGTTTGGATAACGGTATCGGTTTCAACCAACATTACGGGAGCGCGATTCCCAAAGACTCTTTAGAGCCGGACTTTTCCAAATCCTTCTTCTACTCCCCTCCGACACCGCCGAATAAGCCACCGAAGTTGAACAGACAGAAACAACCCAAACGGCAAGAATCGATCAGGTCTCTCCGCGCCCATCTTCTCAGAAGTACAGCAGAAGCGAGTCGAGCACCACCTATGCCTGCTTTACCTGCTCAATATGCGAAAACGACAACTACAACCCAGACAACACCGAAATCAGTAGTGTCTCGTCAAATCGCAATGCCCATTCTCGCCATTTCTAGTCCTGGAGCTTGTGAGCGAGGACTTCCTCCAAAAGAACTGGTGTTAGAGGGAGAAGAGTGGGAATGTGGGTCTGGACCGTCTAGTCTGGGAAGTGCTAGAGGATCTCCGAGGATGAAGCAGCGTGATAATTCGAGTGAAAGAGATGCACAGAAGAAGAAGGGGATGGCGATTTTGGAGCGGAGAGGAGGAGGGAAAAAGAAATAAGAGATGGGATGACAGACGATGGTTGATCTGAGTAAGATATGTAGCGAATATATACCCCTAGTTTTTTTTCTTTCTTTGGCTGAGTGAGAGCACGTATAATGGACTCCCCCTCCTTAGTCTAGGGCCTTTGACGAATGCTATGTTTTGAAATGATATTTAATGTCCTCTTATTGAAGCTTGCAACAGTTCTTAATGTGGGTTAGATGGGGTGTTGGGATGGCCAACCAAAGAATGCCATTCCCCCGTTGTCAAGGTGACAGGTGACGATCAAATTACGTCACGTGGAAATGTTTCCCTGAAAAGTCGCGCACTCGCCATTCGAATGGTAATATAATAACCCCCAAAGCGATAACTACGTCACATCATATTCGAAGGTGTGTGTTCATAAGTCTGTAACACCCGTTTACTTACGGGATACGGCAACAAGCAAGACCGTCATCAATACCCGATAAAAACCCGTTCGATACCCCCAAAATGCCTTCCGCTTTTGTCCGCAAGACCGGTGGTCTCTCTGGGTCTTCCACCTCGAAGACACTCTCCGGAACATTCCCCTGTCCATCCTCTCCCTCCGTCCACCTCGTCTCGACTGGTATCCCCTCTTTCGATGATATCCTTGGTGGTGGAGCTGCACTCGGTAGCATCCTCTCCGTCCTCGCCCCCGATAACAGTTCCTCTTGGTCCAAACTGATTGAACGATACTGGATCTCTCAGGGATTCGTGGCGTCTCAAGATGTCTGTGTGATTAGCGCAGGAGAGGAAGAAGACCTGGAGGATCTGGTTAGGGGGTGTATGTGGGTCGACCCGGGAATGGCGAAAACGGGAACAGCAGCGGCAGCAACCGCAGATCCAGATAGTGATGCCGAGGGTTTAGATGAGGAAAGTGGGAATAGGACTAAGATTGCGTGGAGGTATGATAAGATGAACCGGTTTCAAACTACGGTTTCTGCAGGTGAGAAGGTTTACATTCCGAACACCCCAACCACCATTGACTGACGAGAATGTTTCCTTAGGCGCATCTGCCTTGAACCTCACACAGTCATTACCATCGAAGATGGTTGATGATCTGATGGCGCAGGGCCAGCTACGATATATTGCGGGGGTCCAATCGTTGGACAGACTTCTGGGCCAGATCCAGCGGCTCCTAACAGAGCGCAAGGACACTCGAGTGCTCCGAATGGTCGTACATGAACTTGGAAGCTACGAGTGGAATGCTGGGTCGACAGTGAGTTCTCCTAGACTGCGCAAATTGTCGGTCCCAAAGCCAGCTGACATTTTTGCACCATTTGATCCCAATTCTATAGCAAATACATCGCTTCATGCATTCGCTTCGCGAGATCATTTCGGACACACCCACTGTTGTCATGTTGACATTCCCACCAGAGCTATCTCGTGGCTCATCTTGGGTCGATTCTCTCTCCTGGGTCTCTTCTGGCGGTTGCTACGAGTTCCAAGGTTTCGCCGACGATCCCTCTCTCTCCCTATCTTTCCCACATTCCCACGGACTCGTGCACGTCCATTCTCTTCCTTCACCATGTACCTTGCTTCCACCAGCATACAAGCATTCGACACTCCTCGGTCTTGGTGTCGGATCATCGGGCCAGAATAATCTCGCATTCAAGCTGAAGAGGAAGAGGTTCATTATTGAGACACTACATCTTGGAGTAGAAGGAGGTGTCGGTGACAGAAGAACAGAGCCGAGTTCGACAGGTGGAGCGATTGACACCAAGAGGGCGCACGCTTCACAATCTCACGGCCATCATGATGATCATCAAAACGGCCATCACGGTAGCCAAGGTGTTGAGATCGTAGAGGAGGTCAAGAGAACGACAATCCGATTCGAAGCAATGGATGTCGGTTTAGAGAAAGCAGAGGAAAAAACGCCTACGCCCGAGAATAGTCCCGCCAAAGAACACAAGAAGGAACGCAAGAAGGTCTCATTCATACGGCATGATAAACCGGAGCTTTACGATTTTTGATTCGCCCCAGCCATGCTCTCTTTATGTCTATACTATGAACTATGACCACGATCGACGACTTAATGACGACAGATTTGTCCACCACAGCCGTTTCATCTCTGTCTCACCAAAAAGTGGAAATTTCTCCGTCGTCGAAACCTAAACTTGTCACCTTATACACTTTTCATTCGCTTAAGAGAAAGATAGCTTGGAGGCGAACCATGTTATTGTCCATATTTATTTCATTTGGGGGGTGGGGGGGACGAAACACAAGCTACATGGCCATAAATAAGTGAGGAAGACATTCAAGACTGTGCGGCGAAAACCCATCGAATCGCTTTTACGTTAAAAGAAAAAGAAAAGGCCAAGCCCAACGAGCGAAGGAGCATCCATTCTAAGAGAAAGAGCATGACGTGAAGTAGATAAGCGGAAAACAGAAAAACATAGAAGGCAAGAACCACATTTCCAGGTAGTATGATTGGTGTTGTGCGAGTAAACGAATCAAAACAAAACATACCCCGGTATAGGTCGTAGAAAGAGAAGCTCGTAGAATGAGGTCGTGAAATTTGATTGATGAAGGAAGGAAGAGAATTGCATGGTGTACGTCCTTTTGTCGTTCGTTTCGTTGTCATTCCCTTTTTCGTGGGGTGATTACGGTTTACTCAGCTGCTCCTTACGGAAGAAAATGAAGTATCCGATGACGATGATGATTTGGCAAATGAGACAGACCCAGAAAGCCCAAGACGCGAGCGGGTTGTGCAAACCGGTGCCTCCAATATCCCAAATAGAAGGGTCAGGGAAGACAAGTCCAGGACCGGTCCTGTTAGGAGCGGTGGCTCGAGCGATCATGACAACGGCGGAACCGATCACCTGCGACATAGCGAGGGTAGCGCAGACGTGGAGTCGAGAGAGGGTCTGCAACAAGATCATTCCACTGTGAAAGGGAGAAGTTAAGTAAAGGCGATTTATTAGTGACACTGCGTTGATCGGATATAGGGTCGATCGAAGTCGGAATACCCACAGTCCAACACCTTGAAGCGCATCAAGCACACCTAACCAAAGCCAGAGACCAGTACCAACATAGGGACCAGCCGAGCCGGCCCATGGCAGGTAGTATCCGATACCGGAGGTTCCCCACCAGATCTGACACCATCGAGGAGCGCCAAGACCGATGGCGAAGATTGGCAATAGCCACGAATGGACCTTGGAGAATCCTATTGAGCACATAAATAAAGAACGTTATATAGTCAGTTTTCGGATGATTGTTAGATCATATCCTGATGAGGGACTCACGAATAAGGATCCCCAGGAACAGGCCCCAGACACCGATGAAGAAGATGACGATCATGATGATCGTAACCCATAACGGAACCTGGGAGTTGCTCCACAGATACGACCAATTTCTGCCGTAAGATCCCGACAGCCAGTAGTCTCGCAGGATGCCAGAGATCAGGAACCACCAGACCAACTTCCTTCGGAACAGAGTCTTGAAGAAGTTGGGCACGTAGGGCGGAATCTGTCGGTAATATTCTGGTAGACCAAAGAACAGAACGTAGGCGAATAAGACAGACATTGCGGCAAGTGGCCAGACGACATAGATGACGAAAGTCGGGGAGACATATTCCTTCGGGTCCTTGCCCTGGAGTGTGGAACCCCAGTACCAGAGAATCGAGACCCAAATCTGCTGGAGACCTTGCACAATACAGGCACGCAAGATCCAGACCTCGGTGGCAGCACCGGCCTCTTCACCGAAGTTGCAACCAAAGAATAAGAATCCAGCGGCGGAGGCGATCGCGTACAACCAGGTGGCAACAGTAGTGATGATTTTTTGAGGTGGCGTTAGAGCGCCGTGCAAAGAGGGAAGACCGATCATGAAGAAGGCGACGGCGAAGAAGAGCCAAGGGAGAGACAGAACCCAGACGGAAGGCCGGAGTCGGAAAAGACCGTACCAACCAAGTGTTGCGACAAGGTAGATCGCACCGATGATGTAGAGGTCAGTGTTGTTTGAGGTGTTGTTACCGGTCAGCAGAGTCAATTGGAAGGAGGTGGCACCAAGGAGTTGTCCAGCCGAGAGGCAAATGGTGTAAAGAGGCCAGCCGGCGACACTTCGGCCCATGAATGCTTGAAGTCGAGTCATCGGCTTGTCTGGTGCGTGGTGTTCTCCGTTGTCATCGTAGCCCATATGACCATCTTGCGAGTGCTCATGTTCGGAACCGTAAGGAAGCGCTTCGCCGACTAAAGAGGGAGAAACAGTTAGCATCGGAATCAACGGATATCAAGGGATAAGAACATTCAACTTACATTCCGAGCGGTAGCCTTCCATCACCGATGGTGCGCGCGACTGAATGAATGAGTCTCTCGACGACTTGGTGGACATCATCGAGGAGACACGTGCTTTCTTGGCATCAGCAAAGAACGCCTTCTCCGATTTAATCAGGTACTTTTCAATACACATATCCGACTTCGAGTTTTCGGGTGTCAAATTTTGCAGCTTCTGAACGAAAGATTGGGCCACTTCACCGTCCGAATCGGTAAAGTCAACGATTGCCTTGTTCAGCGGCGATGAGCCTCCCTTCTCATCCATGATAGAAGAGATGGAGTCGAAAGATGAAGTACGAGAATGAGCACCGAATGGACTGGAAGGTGCGGTAAAGCCACCATCTACAGACTGTCTTGAGTCCATGAATGGATCTCGGGTACCCTTGGACTGCTTGGCGATCTGGCGGTTGGCAGCGGCTAAGAAATTGTCGTACGCCTGACCTGGCTCGGGACGGGACATACGTGACCCAGTCATCGAAGATTCACCCATTTCAGATCCGGCCCGATGCTCTGAGTCATCATCGTCGTATGGGTCGTTGCTGCCAGTGAAGAACTTTTTGCCATTCGATGATGGCGATCCGTTGTCGTACAAGGGGTTCATACCAGATTGAGGCCTGTCAGGGTCATCCTCGTAGAAAGATTCAGCTGACGCTCGGTTGGAGCGTCGCTTCGATGGATCTTCTGCTGACAGGTGCTGAGCACCATCAAATCGCCGGTGGTAAAGTGAGCCAGAAGCGTTCATTGGCATGTCTGGTCGGTTCTGAGACTCTTCACCGAATAAGCCTCGCTCTCGATCGCCACCGCCAGGGGAGGGCATTGGTGATGGCGTGATCATACCTCGTTCGTCAAAGGAACCATCTTGCGAGAGGGCGGGAGAGCCAGGGGCGCCACCGACAATTGACATATCACTGGAATTCTGGTGCTGGTAGAAGCCGGCTGGAGGGAGCTCCATATCGAAGTAGTAAGCATGTTCGCCGGCGATTGATCTCGAAGCCGTGATCGATCGTCGATGGAAGTCTTCCAACCGCTGACGCCATTCGACGACAGGGAACCGTTGTACAGCAGATCTCGCTCGCAGGATCGCTCGCTCCTCCTCAGTAGATTTGAGAGCAAGCTTGATTGTTTTGGTAAGCTGAGACAACATGTGGACCGTCGCCGAGGATTCGACAGGGAACCACCAACCGGGCATTAAACCGAGACCACCAAGTCGAGCGCCAACACCGAGCGCACCCTTTCGACCAAACTCGACGGCGACCAATCCGAAAGGCTCGTCTCGAGAGGGGATGAGGGCAAAGTCAGCACCAGAGAATAGATAGGGAGGTAGGGCGGTGAATTCGGGTTTCGAGAAAACACGGTCAGGGTACAATTCCATGAGTCGAGCGAGTTTTTCGGCGGCAAATCGACCGTACAAATCGATGACGGGACCGACAGTAATAAGCTGAACATTGGGCTTCTTGTCCAAAATTGAAGGCATGACATCGGCAATCAAATCGACACCCTTTTGCTTGGACCATCGACCGACGAACACAAAGAGATCAGCCTGGGGATTCTGAGCAATACCAGCCCATTCTTGGGCCAAACGTTTGTTTTCCGGTCGCTGAGCCTCAGCCTCCTTGTCAACTTCAATTCGATCGAGGGCGACCGGCTGTGAGTCCAAAGCGGCGATATCCGTGGGATCCGGGTTCGGAAGCGAATCAATGGTTCGCAGAGTCCAAAGGGCCGGGTATCGAGCCCAAGATCGCTTACCGTACTTGTCGGAGACACCAGCAACACCGATAGACTTTTGGTGCAGTGAAATGAAAGAGGCACCAGCGTGTAGAAGATTAAAAGTGTTACCGAATTGAACGTACTTGGAGCAGATTTCCTTGGGAATGTTGAAAGCTGCGCAGACTTCTTTCATCTCGTCCTTGGTTCGAAGAGGCCATAAACCTTGGAATTCGGCGTTGTGCAGCGAGAGACAGACCGGGAAGATCTGGGGAAGCAAGTATAGAGGGGCAAGGGCTCCGTGGTAATCGTTGATATGGTAAACGTCAATGATCGGGTTTCTCCTAATAGTCTCTGCGATCGCCTGGTTCCAAGTCGAATAGAAGATGGCCGAGGACAGATCGTCCATTCGTTGAGGGTACGGGTCGGATTTGGTTTGAGCTCGGAAAACGGGCGAATCGAGAATAACGTAGGTGATGTTGTCAAATTGGTGAGTTTCGACCTCGATTAGGTACGGCTCGCCGAAGATGGTGACCTCGATCGGCTCAGCGTATTCACCCTGCGGGTACTCAATGTCCTTGACTTTGGGAACAACCCAGATCATGTCACAATCGTTCATGGCTTTACCCATGAGCGAGGACATTACTCCGAGACCACCAATCTTAACCTTGACCTTCCAATCCATGATTTCGTACTCGAGTGTGGCTATGAGAACCTTTCGGCGCTTGTTGACGTCTTCCGGCCAGCCGATGATCTTGAGTGGTACAGCTTCTTTCTTACCGTGCTTCTCCCCTGAAACCAAAGCGCCACCAGCCGCAGCCATTGTCTTATCGTGACCAGACTTTTCGCCGAGCGGGAAGTAATTGGTCTCCTTTGTAGGCTTAATACCCCACTTATTCACCTTGATGGCGTAGAACGAGTATCGGAAGATGGCAGCGGCAATAAGAGCAGTGAAAGGCGGGATGAGCATCAATAGAACGAACAAGACAATACCGACGACGTAATGGCCGATAGGAGTGACGGACCACTCCAGGGTGTCCTCGTTGACGATGACATTCCAGGCCAAGTGCGGGGTAGGGGGCATCGACATGTTGAGGTAATTAGGCGCCTGAGAATTCGGTGGCAATAGGTCGATGATTCCATCTCCATCAGTGTCACCGTAGAAGTAGTCGTTGAAGTCAAAGACGTTGAGCTGGATGAAAGACGGCCATCGGTACATGACGGGAAGGGTCCAAGTGCCGTTATTGTTGGTGAATTTCGATTTCGTTCCCAAATCGTAACCCCACTCGTTAAAAAGACCTCGGCCGAGCAGTTGAGGCCATTTTCGTCGCTGCGAGTAATCGTAATCACCATGAACGACCTGATGGGCCGAACCGGTGATAGCTGACCAATACTGGACCTGGACGTGCTGGCCCTCCCAATAGTGGTCAGACGTAAACTCGCTCGCTGGAATGATGGTGGTTGACTCGTAATCCTGCCATTGAGTCCATTCCTGACCAAAGTTGATCGAATATCGGAACTTGTCGGCACCGGGTGCGGCGTGGTTGATGCTAAACGATCCGTCTGAATTTTTAGACAAGATGTCGTTGGAGTACTGAGCCTCGTCTACGAAGACCATGGGATTGGAATGTGAACCCTTTCGGTAGATGATGTGCTCGGTGGAACCCGTGGATCTTGCACCGGCCTGAGAATTGGCGGCTGCGATGATGATCTCGTAGACACCATCGGGGGCATTGTTGATTGTGTTGGACCAGTACCACGCAGATGGTGCTACCATGTTCAAGGCGGGATACACATCGGGTCTTTGCATTGTCAAGCACTGAGGGGTGCCGAAAGAGGGCTTGCTGGTCGAATTGCCAATCGAGTATTTGAGGCTCACAGCTGCAGTAACTGAGGCGCAGTCCATGGGTGTGTCAAATTCGAGTCTGAACTCGATCGTGTCAGACCCGGATAAAATACGAGAGTCGTGCGATGGTACGGTACGAGAGAGCGCCGGCAAGGATGCAACCCAGTCACCCAATGGAACGAACGCCTTGAATTCATACGGCTGCATGGTGAGTTCGGAGAGACATCCTCGCCAGGGAGCGGTCGTGTTGAGGTAGTATGATGACAAGGAATCGACAAGGGTGACACTGTCGTAAGGGTAGAACAGATTCTTCAGGGTCATTCCTGACATGTACGGAGAAGAGATCCAGTCTTCGCTTGTACATGGGTAATTGTAACTGACAGTGGCGTTCTCATTGGTGTACAAGAGCCAGACCTGAACGTCGGTTGCCAACTCGGTTTGCGCGGGAATGGCGGATCGTTGAGCTGTCCAGAGACCGACTTCTGTCTGTGTCTGATTGGAACCGGGCAGTTGAATGAAGTGGGTCCAGTTACCGAGTTGTACGAGGTTGAAGCCGTCCTGTAAGTTACGGTACTGGTTTCGCAAGAAGTTCATGTGTCTGTTCAAACGGAAACCTTCAGCTGTGGCGTCAAAGTGGTCCAACGCGTTCCAGTCATCGTAACAGCCGGTGAGGGATTTGTCGTAAGGCATGTTGAAGTATTGAGTTGAACCGAGTGTGTAACAACCATGTTTTTGCCAGGCTTTTGATGAGACCATGGCTTGACGACCATACATATAATTGGATGCGCCGTTGTCGTACAGGTAGAACCCTTGCTCTTCTCCGTACCACATGAGCGGGATACCGGGCATAAGGAGGGTGTTGATAAAGTTACCGAGCGCGTTCTTAATCGTACCGTTAGTGAGGGATGGCCATCGGAATACATCCTGATTGGTCGTACCGTACTGGTGTCGTGGATCAAACTGGTTGGTTTGCGAGTTCAAGAACTCGTCATTGACGACCATTTCATTCCACGCTGTTACAAAGTTGACGTCAATGTCATAAGCGACGTTGAGATTTCCGTCCATACCCAGGAATCGACACATGGATCGATAGATCGAGTAGTGGAATGCAGCAGAATCGAGACCGGCCATACCTTCATCTCGGAGGAAGTATTGGCCTTGGTCCTGGGTCAACGTGGTGGCATTAAGGAAACCAGGTGGTCGCTGAGTTGGTGTTCGACCTCGACCAATATAAAGCGCACCAAAGGTATCACCACCGGTGATTTCACCAGGAATGAAGAAGTTGGTTTTACCGACTTTGACTGCACATTCTCGAGTTGCGTTCGCCCACACGGCATTAGCGTAGACGGTCATCTGAATTGCCTTGTCGATTCGCATACCGTCGACGTCCAAAGCCTGGATGGCGAGACAGGACACGTGAGTCAACTTGTCCATCACCTCGTCTTTCCATTCTCGCAGTCGATCCTGGACTGAGGCGAACTTTGCCAGCTGACGTTGCCAATCGGGGAAAACACCGAAGGCTTCGATATCTCCGTAATGATCAAAGTCAGAGTCATAACATCCCACATGGTCAACCTGGACGATCGTTCCGTCATCCTCCCAGAAAACAGGGAATTCGCAGGTATCGTTGTACGTGTTGGTGTAATTGAAGTCCGGGTAGTAATCGAATCCCCAGGGCGCGTACGGAGGTCGTTTCCATTGCGCTTCGTGTTCGTCGAGCGAGAACGGTGTGGATTCGTTAAGATAACCCTTGAAACCGATCATGTCACCCATGGTACCGACAGTGACATCGAGGATGAGGTACATGTTTCGGCGATGAAGTTCATCGACAAACGCGACCCATTCATTTACGGTACCAAAGTGAGGGTCGGTGAGAGTGAAATCGATGGCAGAGTAGGCGTCAGCTTGCCAAGGCATGTTCAGCCAGGCAGTACCTGCGATATAAATCGCTTTGATACCGAGCGACTGGAGGTAATCAAGTGGTCGGGCATCCATCAAACCAGCAACGTCACCGCCGAATCGAAGTTGCGTTTGATCGATCGGTGCCTCGAACAAGGTTCCGAAGAAGTTGTCATTGGAGGGATCAGCATTGAACCATTTATCAAGGAGGAGAGTGTAGGTGGGCAAAGATCGCCAGTTGTCCGGCGATGGGTGGTAGGTTGGGTTGGACCGGGTAGTGGTGAACTCCAAAAGCGACGTGGCCTCTGTTTGTGTTAGTTTGACACATGACGGAAAAGAGCATTGAGGAAGGAAAGAAGAACCAAGCGTTAGTCATGCAAGCACAATGCGGAAGTGTTAGATACAATGGCTCAGGCGAGTCGGGTTTGGGCCTTGAATCAACCAGGCCAAAGCAGAAAGAGGTAGCAACAGAGAGAGGGAGAAAAATGAAGATAAAACCCGGGCCGACAAACTCACCCTTATTTTTGTTGATGTTCCAAGCATCCAACGTCTCATTATATACGAGCGCATCGACGCTCGTCAGCGCGGTTAGGCAGGCCGTCGCCACCAGACCCGCTAGTGCGAGTAGGCGAGGCGCCATGATGGGTATGCTTTGGTTGGCACGGGGAAGGGGAAGGGTTTAGTAGCAAATCAGCAGTTGTGGTCGATAGTTTAGTGGTGAGGTAGAAATGCGTGGATAGTGAATGATATGAGAGCGAAGATCGTGGGGTTTCGTTCGTACGTGTCAATCAAATCAGTATCGTGTCGTTTTCGTATCGCAGAAGGGAAGAGAAGTAGCGAGATGCTTTATCCGTGTCCTTTCGAAGAGCGTATGCGTGCCTACCTACTCGTCCTCTTGGGACAGCGTAAAATAGGGATAGGTGAGTGAAAGGGTCGTCGGTCGTGGGGTTCGTAAAATCTCGTTCTTTCTTCTTGCTTTCTTTCCCGCGTCTTGATAGTTCTCCTTACTCCATTCCAATCTTTCTTCCCTCTGTTCCGTGTTCGTTTGTTCGTTCTGACGCGTTCGTGGCAATGTGACACGAACGCAACGACGAAAGACGGAAAGAACAGGCGAGAACTGAAAAAGCTAAGATCAAAATTGAACGCGGAATGCGTAATGATGGACCTGGGCTAGGTCGCTCACTGGCTGTGCTCCTAAATGAAGGACAAAGATGAGTCTGGCTTCGAATGAACAGTGCGAGCGTAAAGGAGAGGATTAAAGTGGAAGAAGGGGAAGGATGGGACACCGAGCCTACGACGGACGCTATAGCCCAATGTCGAAGCAGAGTAGTTCAGTCGTCGGTCGATATCTCGACAACTAAACTCCCTTGGTCGTGCTGGTCGCCGGCCATTTGGGGGAACGGGGGTGAAGAAAGAAGAGACGGGTAGGTAGGAGTCGCTTGACCAAAAGCGCATTCACTCTCCTGTAATTTACCTTCACCTGAACAGCCCCCCTTCCAGCCCTCTTCCCCTCTCTTCCCTCCCCTTCCCAACCTTCCTCCTATCGCGCCTTCTCCTTTCGATCTTCCTCCAAGGGCGTGTCGTTCGGGTTGCGCTATACCACCACATTCCCCCCCCCCCTGGCCCTCCGCCTTATAATTTTACAATCACCCTGCCGTGACTTCACATGCATTAATCGTTTGTCTGCCTTCTTTGCTCTTTTCCAAAATCGCTCCCCGTTGCTGTCACGCTTCTGTCCTACGCTTCCCCGCGGATCAGGACCAGAAAAATGGGGGATGCGACCCCTATCCGAATTCGTTCAGGGAGGCGCCGGGCGGGAGAGGGGGGGGGGATTCAATCACGGGAAAAAAATGGACCGGAGAAAAGCAGTCCAAGAAGCATTTTCGGCCCCCTCCGCTCCCGCTCCATCCTCCTCTCGTGCACAGCCCTGATTAAAACTAACCTTTTGCACAGCTAAGGGGAGGATAAGACGAAGAGAAACGATGAAGCCTCTCCTCTTTCCCCTGCAACGTCTCACCCCTGCCTTTGCCTCCCCCAAAAACGCACACGCGATCGAAACGCTAACGGCCGTTGCCTGATCCTTGTTTTATTCTCCACAACGACACCAAACTGTAAACAAAGAAAACAAAAAAAAGAGCAAAAAGACTCGGAAACATCACTGTTACCCGTCGGAAAAGAGTTAATGACAAGCGAAACGCGCCGGCCAGCACAGCAGCAATCAATTGAGGCATACCATGGCTGTTCCTTCATCTTCGCCGCTTGGCGTTATTTCGGAGGCCTGTGAAGTAAAATCGTCTCGGAGTGAAAGAGAGCCGAAGAGGAGGGGGGGGGGGGGAAGGGTTCAATTTAGGAGCAGGAGGAGAACACAAAACCCGTGAGCGCAATGATGGCGATGGGATGGCTTCACAGCAGTGAGAGGAGAAGCAAATGGATCGATCAATCGCTACGATGGGAGCCAATATCACATGTAGCGCTCGAGAAGAGCGAAGCCCTTCTTCCAGAAAGGATCTGGATACGTAAGAGGAAGAGAAACAAAATGAAGGACGAGAAGAACAAGCGATTACTCCCAACGCAACTCATCTCAACTCGACTCTACACGGAGCAGTGCGGTGCAGTGCATACTTTACGATTTCATAAGCTAAGTCTTGTATGAGTTATGCGAAATGTCCGAGAAATTGAGCTTCGTGGTTTGAGAAGGCTGGCTCGACATCCCTCTTCTCGGCTGCTAAAATACGGCAGTACAAGGCAGCTTGTATGTGAGCAAAATGCCTGCCAGAACCAGTGTCATCGGTCTATTTGCGTGACGTTCCGTACGGAATGCATGTGGGACTCTAAGGTTTCCTTAATTTCTCTCGTTGCTTTCCGTTCTTTTCTGCGTTTCCATGAGACAGCGGGGTTCTTACCACATGCGATGGAATTAGCTTTTCGTTTCGATCATGAAGATGGCTGTTCAGGGTTCAAGAGTTTACATAAAACAGATGAGATGCCCCCTCGATTTCTATCACGAGTGAGCAGCGCATCGCATTTTGAAGATGCTGTTGATCCCAAAACAAGAGAAATTCATCTACAGAAGGGTACGCAATGGACTCAAAAGTAAAAGAAGGAAGGTGCGAACCACCTCTTTCTCTCGTTTCAGCACACGTACGACGTAGGATCAAGAGGATGACTACGCAAGATCTTTTGCTTCCTCGACATAAACTCTCTTAATTACACGCATTGTGCCACTGCATGATATATGGGGGAAGTTCTGTCGGGATTGAAGTCGACGCACGTACATGATTGTCCAACACGAAAGCAAACACGACCTCAAACGAACCAAATAATCAGTTGATTACGCGGGAATTGTCGGTGCAACTAGGAAGACTGGGTTTGCTTAAAAGATTCGTCTGTCATCAGCTTTTCCAGGTCCGCCCGGCTGCTCTGGAACAAACAAAACAAGGGAGGAGGGGGGGGGCACTCCGCTTCGGCCTTGCCCGCGCGGCGTCGTCCCCCCCTTTGATGCAAGCCAAAGGCTGAGCAGTGACCCCGAGCCGCGCGTGAAGGGATCCATATCGAAATCGAAATCGGTATCACGTGACATTGCCTTGCCCCTTAGTGGTGGGGGGGGGGGGGGGGTACAGTCGGGGCAGCAGTGGAATGCCGAGAGAGGGATCAGGGTTTAACGAGGCCCGTCGCTTGCCGGAGTCGGAGTTGCACCGGACCGTCCTACTCCGGCCCGGCCTCTGCAAATGAGATCCCGGACGTTCCTCTCGTCAAGTGCCCTCTGACGTACCCCCGGCCCTTTGCGCTGCCCGCCGCGCCGTCAAGGCCGTGGGGAAGGAGCCCGGGCCACAACTTTCGGAGGAAATCCGGGGGGGGGGGGGGGGGGGGGTAGGGGGGGGCTTCCACGGAAAATACTCTGCTTTCTGTAACAAGGAGGAACAGAGAAGAGTAGAATAGAAGCAATAGAATAAGAAGGAGAAAAAAGGGTCTCAGGAGGGAGTGGCTGGTTTGAAACTGCAATGGAAGGAAGGGCGGATAGTACCTGAATGCTGGCCGCTGATTGCTGACGGTGAACCCCCCGAATACGTACCTCGACTTTACCGACCCCCCCTGGTCCAGGTGGCATGGAGGTGAAATGAAAACCATGGTCGTCGGTTCGGATGTTCGTGTTCGAACCGCAGCCAGTCCAGTCCAGTCCAGCCCCGGCTCAGCCCAGCCCAGCCCAGCCCAGCCCAGCCCTGATCTCAGTCGATTTCAGACCTCCTCCCCTCCCTACCCTCCTCTTAGCGTTGGCGTCGGCGTCGGCGTTGGTGACCCTTGGACCTGGACCTGGACCTGGACCTGGACCTGGGACCTGGCTTGTTTGTGGCGTGGGCGTCGGACCTTTGCCACCCCTTCCATCCCTCAGGCCTCCCTCGCTCGCCACTGGTCGCTCGACCGCTCAAGCCATCCGCCATCCGCCTTACTCCCCAACCCCAACCCACTCCTACCCGTGGGCGTTACCCCCCTCCCCCCTTTGTTTTGTTTTGTTCTTTCTTTACCCTTTCAGACGTCGATGAGGCATGAGCGACGAGCAGTCCATTTAGTACAGCAATACAGACAGTAGTACCGTAGTCGATCATTTGTATATGCCGTTATTTCAACCCTTGTTTTGCCACCCCGACTCCAACTGCTGTCTCGTTTTTTTCTTGACATCCACTCCTTCACTCCCTGACTCCCTGACCCTTGAGGCCTCCCTGAGGCTTCCTAACTCAGATAACGCGTGAGAACTCTACGCTACACGGCGTCCACGATACTGGGTGGGGTCCCGTTTCGATTCGATTCGATTCGTTTCCTTTGCTTCTTCTGGGTGTTCATCATGATAAACAGGACAGGTTGGGTTTCTGACAACAACGGCCCATCACGGAGATGGGATGGGTGCGGGGACACGACACGACACTGTTGACAGGACATTTGGTTTTCTTTTTTTTGCACTTTCGCATCGGATCGCATCACTATCACGTCGGCAAGAAAAAAAAGAAAGAAAGACGGAGCCTCTCATCCGTATCCTATATCTGCCTCCGTATCTTGGCTTAATCGCTGTCGCTGTAGCTCCGTTCTGACGACGTCTTTGAAATCGGAAAAAAAGGCAAGAGGGAGGAGGGATGGGATAGGCTGGAATGAGGTGAGACACGACAAGAATGACATGACAGGAGGTCAGATCCCGTCCTACCCTTTACGTCGCGCCGCAAATGTTGACTTGAAAAGGTCTCGGGTGAAGCCGCGTGCTTAGTCGCCGTCGCCGTCGCCTTCGCCGTCGTCCCCGCTTGGGGCGCTTGACGACTGGTGGGTATGGCTTGGGCTATAGATAACGCGGCGACAGCCAGTAGCAAGTCAGGAGGGCAAACGATGCGGAAACAAAGTCGCCACCGCAATTTGTAGCACAAGTAAACGGGGTTGTATGGTCGTGGCACTTTGCACGAGGGCAAGAGAGTATGAGGTTTATAGATTATGCTGTTATGACTCTAAGTGGCAACTATGAGTATCAATTTTCACTGATTCATGTCCCCGTCGTTCGTCTTCTTCCCACCTTCCAACAACATCTTCCTAAAATCATCTTGACCTTTCGACGCTTTGTCCGCGGAGGAAATCGATGCTGATGCTGAAGCCGAATTGGCTGTTACCGCCGCCGCCGCCGCCGCCGCCGCCGGTTTCACGCCACTTGTGCTAGGAGTCGGCACTGCCAACCGCTTCTTAGCCCCCTTCTTCGGCGGTCGAGGTTTGAAATCAGATGGGTTACTAATCGGATTAGACGGTGTCGTTGTCATTGTCGACGTGGAGGACTTGCCAGTTCCAGTGGCACGAGAATCACCGGCTTCGATCGTTAGTGTCGTTCCATTGAATACGATTGGCTCATTACGGAGAAGAGCAAGACCGACGTCCTGTAAGGTGCCACCAGGGTGAATAAGGTCAGCGCGCTAATTCACTTCCTGTCACGGTCGGGAATGTCAGAAACCAGCGATTTTGACTTGAAACTCACTGCCGGTGACATCAATTCGACGACTGCCTCCCCAAGGTCCATCATCAAATCCACATGTTTGACATTGAAGTGTTTCCTAAGTTCTTGTTCTAAAAGTCCCTCCTGAGTTCGTTCGGGTAGACCTTTGATCCGAATCGTGCGTGAAGAGACCTCTTCGGCTGCCAAAGCACGTTGGCTGCCGGAGATAAGCCTAGAGAACATCGTGAGGAAGCGGAGTATGGCATTGGTGGTTAGTGTTGAGAGTGATATGCGGTTGGGTTTGGATACATGGGGAAGAAGATGGGGACTGGAATTCTTTTTTTGACAAAACTCACTGTTTCGTGTGGGTTACCTTGGGTTTCCCACCGGACGGTTTGACGGAGATCACCCGTTTCTTCACCTCGGTACCGTCGAGTTCGAGAGACTCCTGTGCATCTTTCTACAAAGTTTTTTTAACGCATCGAACGATGAGTTAGACACCGGGGAACCGAGTGGGTTGGTTCACGCCAACTAAAGCGAATCGTTTGTTTCGACTCACCACATTCATGTATTCCACAAAAGCGAATCCTCGACAATGACCCTCGTCGTCTTTGGCAACGTCGACCCGCTTGAGTGGGCCATGCTGATCAGAAAATCACAATAGTATCCCACAGTCAGCGAACCTGGAGGTGCCGGACACAAACTGTAAAAGCGAAAGGAAGCAGAACTCACCTTCCCAAACAACCTTCGCAGGTCTTTCTCCTCTACGAACCTCGATAGGCCCGAAACGTAAAGTTCACAGGCATCGGCATGTGCATCTGACCTTGCTTTTTTCCGTTCAGGGTCAGAGACGAGGACAATCATCTTTCGATCGGGGGCAACTTCGGTGTCGTTGAGTTCGAGAGCAGCAGCAGCGCGGGCCTGTAGAGAAAGGGGGGGGGGGGGCAACATGGGTGATCAGTAACCTCAAGCGAATGCACGAAGCTGTAGGAATGTGCCGACTTACAGGAGAAGTGAACTGTACATAAACGAACCGACGAGAACTCTTGAACTTCTTGCTCGGCCATCGAGTTTCCAGGATCTTGCCATACTGAAAACAAAAAACAATAAAGGGGTGAAGACGTCGTTAGCCACTTCAGTTACGACCGATGGCTACCTTACATACCACCATACTCGAAACTCACCTTCCCAAACCGTTCACGGATCCATGCATCGTCTGCCGTTTCCGGGAAATTGGTAACGAACAGAGTCGATTTCCAAGCCATTTGTACTTGAATCTGCACGTCTCTGATCTTCTTCTTATCCTTCGTCAAAGCAGCAGGTACGCTCTCCCGGTCCACAAACTCCACAGTCGCAAACAACTCCCCATCTTTATCGTCCGAGACGACGATTTCTCTGATCTCGCCACAGTCTTTGAACATGGAACGAATATCCGCCTCAGTCACACCCTCAGGCAAGCAATCGATGAAAACGGTGGTGTGTTCTCGATCTCGCTGAAGGTGTTCAGATGGTTCTCCACTCGGGCTCGGAATCGCAGCCGTGCTAGGAACTGATTCTGGCAGAACATCGTCTGTCCTTTGTCGCTTATTGGTTGAATCGTTTGCAGCAGCTTCGTGCTTGCGCTTCTTCTCAGCTATTTCAGCTGTATCTTCCGTGTCCATGGCAGAACCGTCGACCTGCACGGAGCCGTGTCCCTCCTGCTCCGATGATACCCCGACTTGCGGGGTTGAGTGCTGTGAAGAGAAATATCGGGGTGAGAGCATGCTCTTCTACCGAAATACGCACAATGACACTCACAATTTGAGCGTGTGCCTGGGCGTGAGACTGAGCCTTAGCTGCTGCTGCCGCCACCGCTTCCCTCACTCCCTGCACCCTATTCAACGCCACCTCCATCGTCTCTGAAGTCCCATAGTACGTCTCGAACAAGATCCACGCCTCCAACACTGACTCTTGCCAATCAATGTTCAACCTCGTCGCGGCCATTTTGAACAACGATCGAGCTTTAGGGTAGTCGTTGTTCCTGACCGCGAATTGTGTGAAGTCGAGCCAGACAGTGTAGGTTTTCCCATGCTGTTTTAAAGAGGATTCATAGATGGCTTGAGATTCTTCGATTTTACCCTTGCGCTCGAGCCATGAGGCGAGATATTTCTCGAGCTTGTACAAGGAGCCATCTTTCGAGGAAACTTGTTGACAGTTCCGAAGACCGGCTTGGAGCGTCGCCTCGACTTGGTCGTCTGCTTCATCGTCTAGAGGAAAATGGGCAAGGGAAAGGACAGAGACTACTCATTAATAGGAATTGTGGGCGGAATTGTGGGCTAAATCCAATAGCAAGGAGGCCGCGCGGGTGGCATAGCTTACCTTCCATGGCGTCTTCCATCTTGGCTTGCAAGTTCCTCATATAACTTGCCCAAGCCATCTCGAGTTCCACCAACTGAGCGACATTCGTCTCCATATCCGTCTCTACCGCCGCTACCTCTTTTCCTTTCTTACCCACGTTCTGTTTTGCCTCTGCCTGTACGTTTCCTCTCGTTTTCGTCAATTCACCCAGCGCCAACGCCCTCACATACGTCTCCGTAACAACGCCCACTTCCTGCCCTGTAGTCTCTTGAAACCTCATCAGCCGACCCCAAAGATCACCACTCCCAGGACAACATCTACAAGCCCTGCTCCACGTAGACAACACGGTTGATTTGGCGATCCCATTCGAAGAAGCTAAGAAAGACCCATATTTGATCCAAATTGCTGCCTCTGCTTGACGCCCAATGAGATCGGACCAAGATGAAAGAACACTGAGGATCCTCTCAAAGACGGCAGAAACCATCTTAGCATCTGGTTTCCTTCCTTTTTGGCTAGATGACTCCATCTCGAGATAAGCGTATAAGAACGAAAGTCTTGTGTTCCTCAGATCGACTTCGGAAAGTTTCTGATTTTGGCTCTGGAGAGACGTATATCCAATTTCCCACATTTCACGCTCTTGCCACTTCTTAACCGCTTTCGTCGATGTACGTGTCGCCGCAACCATGAGAGATTCGTAGGAATCAGGGAAGAAGGTCGTATTGAACGTTGAGTAGAGTTGAGCGGTTTCCTCATGAGTCGCGTGGGGAGTCGCGAGACGATTCAAGAAGATTTGTTGGATCCGTTTTAGACGTTCTTCTTTCGTTTCGCTCGTTTTGGCATTCTCAATTGTTGCGTCTAGCCAGAGGAGTTCCCAGGAGATGTAGAGATCCCAGACTTGGTTGGAAAGTGACAGATCGTTTTCTGCCATTTTTACAAGTTGTTGAAAGACATCTCTTGCTGCGATTTCGTCGATGATCTGGACAGAAGGTTCGGGGAGGGAGGAAGCTTCGAGTATGCCAACAGCAAGAGAAGTAGAGTTTGAAGAAGGAGGACTCGCGAATGTGCTTAAGATCTTCGAAGACTTCAAGAGGACAGGGATAGACAGATAGTCCCCCGCCGTCTTTCTCAGAAGATCAATCGACCTCCTCACTCTTTCTTCCTTTTCTTCCTCTGGCGTTGTCTCACACCCTTTCAAACTCTTTTCAGCATTCTCGAGCACCTCCAACCAAATACCCTCGGAACATCCTTTCAAGTCTACCAACCGCTCTAGCGCTTGCTCGACTTGATCGGGCATTCTTGCTAATCGGGCTGACTCAAGAAATGAGGAGACGACGGGTATGGAGAGGGGGTTGGATTCGAGTTGCTCGAGAATGGAGGACAGAGAGAGAAGGGCGAGGTCGGAGGGGGAGAGAGTCTCGTCATGATGTGCGGGGGCGGGATGTGACATTATTAAGATAAATCTGAAAGGATCGGGTAATGATGAGATATATTTGAAAAGAAGTGTAACGTGTGCCTTTGATTTGCGAGAGTCGAGGCAAGCAAAGAAGGAAAGATGAGCTGACTTCCTCTGGACCACTTTGCTAACGTGTTGTCCGTGGGGTCTGGTCCGGTCGGATTGTAACACTCCTTCTCTAGATAGGGAGAGAGTGAATGGATTGCACTGATTCTACCCCCCTTTTGCACTTGATTGCTTGCTAGGCGAATAGATTGCGGATGCGCTCATAAGTGGAGAATGATATGTGAACTCGATAACTTGGATCCCCGTCGAAGTAGGTGATTGATGCCTTCCAAGCCATGACAGGATGTGGGAGTGAGGTGTGCAACGCTGGGGGTTTGGAGCTGGGGTTGACTAAGAAAGCGCGCGATTTGATTACATAAAGTTGTGGTTAAATTCCCCGAGCAAGGATTCCGGATCCGGGGAGGACGCAAGAGAAAAGTCCGAGGAACAGACTGATCGGGAGAAAGAAAACGCAGGAAATTGGATCGTTGGAACCGCTCATGGTTTCACATTGCTTTGATGATATTGAAATGGAGAAAAGGCAGCAGAGGACGTCCGTTGCTTTGTTTCAATAGGAAAGATGAAACACCCGGTCATACCCTAGGTAATAATCAAGCCCAACGACTGACGGTCCTGGAACACAAACCCTCGTCAAATCGATACCATTTCGACGGAGGGAAATAGAGCGAGATATTTACAGTTAAATTTCGCTCACTTTTACGCTTACGCTCTTACGCTTCTAACGCTCTTCACGCTTCTCAAATTTACCATCGAGACTAAGTTCACCATGACATCCCGACTTCTTGTTCCGCGATCTGGATCAGGATTGAAGGCAGGGTCCTCCGTCGCTCTTCCTCTAGCTCTCGCTCGTGCTCGGGGCGGGACGATGGCTTCGCGGTCTCTTTCCTCACAGTCTGGTCATGGTTACTTTGGATCTCTGACCAATTCTCCCAGGCTACGAGCAGGACTGCAAAAACCATCGACAATGAACGGTACAATCCTCGCCGGACAGACTGGCCGTCGATCTCTCTCCACGTCCGCCGCGACAACGAGTACCGCATCTTCGTCCCTAGCCGCCGTCGACCAAACCCTTGACGCCTCTTCTTCCTTTCTCTCCCCACTATTGGACCCCTGCGTCGCCTTCCTTCTCTCTCACCCCTTCCCGACATACAGCAGCACCATCATCCTCCTCACTCTCCTTCTCCGAAGCACTATAACGCTTCCGACCGCGCTCTGGGCACGATCTCGTATGCGGACGTTCCGAGAACAAGTCATTCCAAGAATGAAGAAAGAGAATGATAGACTCGCTGTGGAGGTTGCTCGAGAGTCGAGAAGAACGGGAAAGAGCTATGAGGAGTACAAGAAGGTATTGAAATCGAGGTTGGCAATGAGGCAGAAGGAATTGGTGAAACAGTTCAAGTGTCATCCGATTATTACGGCAGTTCTGCCAGCTATTGTACATGTGCCGTTGTTTGTCCTGCTGTCGTTCACGATCCGACAAGCGGTTCTGTCGACTGGATCGGATGCCGCAGCGTCATCAGCCGAGGGAGCATCAAGTTCAACGATCTCTTCCGCCAATGCCGCCGCCGCTACCCCTGGAACAGAAGAACAAATCTCCTCGTTATCCGACATGCTCTCCTCCACCATCTCGTCCTATTCTTCGAACTTAGCTTCACCAATGGCATCCGAGAGCCTGCTCTGGATCCCCTCGCTCACTGACTCGGACCCACTATACATCCTTCCGTTCGCAGTCGGTGTTATGGCGTTCTCAAATGTCGAAGTTATGCAAGGTTTCCGGAATTACGCACAGCGTGATCTTGAAGCAGAAGCACGTGCGAAAAAGGCTGCTGCTGCTGCGTCTGAGAAAGCTGCCGCGGGGTCTGTACCCTCTCGAGCGGAATTATCTGCTAAACTCAGTGGTACCTCCCTAGCTCAAGCAAATGCACAAGCCAATGCATCGAAACGAAACAAACGAAAACAGAACCTGACTCCTACGCCGGTCAACCCAGTCCAAGATGAATCCGCCTCTGGAAACATGTCTTCCTCCGAGCTCTCTGCACGTGAAAAGGCGATAGCGCAAGGTGGAATGAGGCAAAGAGTCATGTCGAACGTGTTGAGAATCGTTGCGGTCGCTTCCATTGGTGTTGCGGCTGAATTGCCGGCTGCGGTGGTTTTGTACTGGTTGACGAGTACATCGTTCTCGTTGGCTCAGAACACGGTCCTCAATGCTTTCGATAGAAGGAGGTTGAGGGAAGTTAGTGAGACTGGGGGTGCGAGTGCCAGTCTCCTCGAATCATCAGCAACAGCAAAAGCAACAGCAACCACATCAACATCTTCCTTCGTCCCCTCGTCACCTGCTTCGAGCCCAACACTTCGTGTCGCCGGCTCTAGATCATTTTCCACTTCTCGAAGAATCTTGAAATCCGCGGACCCGATAGATCACAACCAAGATCTAATGGACAAGACTCGTCCTCAGATAGAGGAAGCGATTCCTGCGAAACTGATTGGATCGCGAGAAGAGCTCGAGGAAAAAAAGAAGGCCGCTCTTGCCAAGTACCAAGAAAAACTGAGAGCGAGGATGGAAAAAGAGAGTGTCGGTAGTTTAGAGGAGTTGAAGGCGAAAGTTGCACCCAGAAAGAAGGTTGAGAAGAACTTGCTTAGTGAAGCTTTGGAGAAACAGAAGGAAAAGTTAGCGGCAGCGGCAGCTAGTGCAAACGCTTCCGCGCCGTCACCTAGCCCGAAGAAGCTCAAGCCCAAGTCGACGTCAAACGACGATCAAGCTGCAGCCGATCGATCAGGAATCAAGCCTCTCGCCAAGATCTTGAATCTCGACATCGTTTATGCCCACCCACACTCGTCCGATGCAATCTCTCTTCTCTGGCAACACTACCACTCTGCTCACCCTACATTATCCGAGACCTTCTTGAGCGCCAGTATTCCACCGTCGACGTACGCCAACATGGTGGCCGTCGCGAAAGAGAACCCATCGTTCGTCATTCCTCTTCCCCGGTCGGATAACCCAGAAGCTTTCGAAATGTTCTACCTCCAGTGGTTATTCCATCCGACTAGGATGGCTCCCTCCAACCTCCATGATGAAGTCAACCGAAACACACCGAGACAACCAACATCGAGCGTCCTCTTTACGCCTCTTGTCGAGTTCAAAAACAACTCAGAGTGGGCGCAACCTCATCTGGTGTTAACTCACTACCCTGACCTCCACAACAACCCTCTCCAACCGGAAGAAGTGAAACCGAATGGTGAACCAGTCCACCATCCTCTCGTTCTCATGCGTGGTGAGATCGCTCCATCTCAGGATAAGAGCAGTCTTACTTCCCCTCTTCCCAACCAAGATCTCGCTCTCACGCAGCAACAAGCTCAGCTACTCGCACTCGCCGTTCAGAGATTTTACTGCACCGGTGTCGCGCCGCCGAACGAGAGTGAATCCGCGAGGAAGGAGAGGATAGAGAGGAAGAGGATTTTGGAAGATTTCAGAAAGGATCCAGCGAATTGGGATTGGAAACCTTTAGTGAAGCTTGCATACGCTGGTGTCGTTTGAGCTCGGTCGTCAGTGAGCAGTACTGAAGCAGTTTCGGGCTCTGGAAAGCCTGTTGTAGCCAGGAAGGCCGATGGACGAACGTCTATCTGAGTTGTTGCTGCTGAGAGATATCTTAGAGTCGCACCTCATGTAGACGGATGTTCATGCACCTCAAAATCACCCATAATATAGCACAATCTTCTACAGAGAATTACAGAATTTCAAAGACATTGGGTTACACTATAGCCTATTATGTCGGATAGCACCCATCCAGAACAGAACGATGCGCAAAGCGATGTCTTCCACAGGAAGAGCCCCGCAAGCAAACCAAGAAAGCACTGAGGGTTACTTCACTGGATAACCTTGGGGAGGGTGCACCATTCCTCTCCCGACCAGTTTGATAGCACCAAAAAAAGCAAGACAGAAACACGTGTGTGTTTCGTTCATGGAATGGTAGGTGCTGCAAACGAGGATAAAGTTCTCATGGGGAAAGAGGGATAGTGGAGACATTGCATCCGACATCGAATAGAAGAACAATCTAATTACCATGCTAGAGACGAAGGATTGCACGAACAAGCATTTGGCTCGTTACAGACCCCAAAAGAGAGAGGAAACGTAGTAGGAAGCGAAACCGAAACCTATCCCGCTTGGTACAGGCGGTCGAGCGACGTTGCTTTCTCTTCTGTGTGACTCCGAGGAAATCTATTACTTTCATCTCTATATTCTGTAGATCTACGTCTAGCATGTTATCTCCGGCATCACTTGACCTCTATCATCCAACATTTCCAACGTATTCCAAAGAAAATCGCTAACCGGCGACACTGGATTAATTTTGTTGTGCCGTCTACTCTCAATCATTTTGCGTCAGTTCTGTTCTCGACAAACGATAGCATAAGGATACTACAGGCGAAAAAAATGACCGGGTGGTCTTGTATGGCTCCAGCCATCACATGTTGCCTCTCGGTGTACCCTATACTGATGAGTCAACCAAGAGAGAAAGACAATCACGTGTCACACACCACGCCCTGCCTGTCTTATATACCCACTCTTGCTCGACGAAAGCTGGATACCTTGACCAATCGATCAGTTCAAGAACATTCGTCTCACCTTGCAGCCCCCCCCCCCCTCCCTTCCAATGTATCCCTTCTTCATCGTATTCATCATCCTAGATACTTTGGCCTACATCTGTTATTGCAAGAACTCCCTTTGCTTCGTTGCAGTCCTTCTGGCAAGTTCTTTGACTCTCCCTTGGCGTCTCACGAGCAGCTGATCCTGCCTTTCGACGTGAGTTTGCTGAGATTGATTCCTTTGTCATCCCCACGATTTTGCGTTTGATATTCCCAACGGTTTTCTGACAAACACGGACAGGTCCTTCGGTTCATGTTCCTCATTCCCCTTTTTTCTTGCATGTCTCCTCTTGGTGTTGGGGGTTGGCAGAGCGAGGGCATGGTCTTGGCAAGGGTTCCACTTGGTAAGAAAAGAGGCAACTGGCGCAAGAAAAGTGGGCATTCAAACGCAGGATTGATCTCCTTTGTCCCTTCCTCTTTGATTCCCGTTTGTAGAGAATGGGGCGTGCGGCTATGCTATGCTTCCTCAGAAGCATTGAAGGAGAGCTCGCCCAACAAATCACAGAAGTCAGAAGTCGCTTTCCTTTAAGCCAGTCCGCGCACATTTGAGACTAAGGAGATTGTACGCTCACTTCATTTCCTCCTCTTATTTTATGGGATTTCCTGTCAAACCCACATCAAAGGGCATCCCCTTTGACTACCCCCTTGGACACTGTTGGGCGCAGTCCGGCGGATCCCAGAAGCGACCCTGACCGAGACACCACAGCTAAGAGCCTTTGGAGATAGGTTCCCTCGCTTCTGAGTTTTGTTTCAATTGAAAGGAGAGCCGTTCCACGAAGCACGCCATGAAATTCATTCGGCTCAGTCTCCGTGCGACTGGCACCAGATGCTCCAGCTGGGAGCGTTTTAGCACAAGACCACTAGCCTAATCAATTGATTTTGGTTCCTTCGCGGGCTCATGACTGAAGCCACACCAGGACTATAAAACCCCCTTGATTGGGAAATATGACAGGCACCCGCCCTTTGAAAACTTGCAATCTTGGTTATCACCAATGCAAAACCGTAGGATAAGCACCAAGAAAAAGAAGACAGAGGTCAGCAAGCAAACCAGACAATTCGCCATGCCGCCTTCAACCACGTCCGAATCAGAGTCCTTCCCTCGGGGGACGCTCCAGACAGAGCCCCCTCCGGAGACAGAATCGTCTTCGGACGGGCGCATGTATACGCTGGAGACAGACCAACTCACTACCGTTTTAGAATTATTCCGGGGTACAGGAGAAGAGGGTCAAGTCCTCTGGTTCACGACGGTGCATAGACTTTCTCTTTCGGGGACAATCCGAGAATGTACAAGTGTGATCGGGGGGAAGATGGCCCTTGACGTATTTCTGAGCCCCGAGGGAGAGATCGCCCCGCCCCCGAGCACAATCGAGCTTAACGAACAGGAATCGGAAGCTTTTTACCAGTTGTGCGAATACTTTGACAGCGTTGAGGATAGTGAATCATATAAAACATGCTGGGATTTGCAACACAACCGATTTTTATATGTCGAGAAAGGTCTGATTGACCAAGTCAAATATTCCATCTATCTTGCTGACTTTACGGATGTGGAAAATGTGAGTCTAGCTAGGAAGACAGCTACATATCCGACGTTGAATTGAGATCGGGGACTGATCTGGTTGACCAAATTTAGTCTGAGACCGAGAATTTACGACGACCCTCCACAGAAACGTCAAGCGACCGTCCCCGTTCCTCCTCATCGTACGGACCAAACCAGTCGTGAATACTTGACATCCTCTCTCGTTCGTCGGACAGCATGAGAGGGCGTGGACCCTCAGGCGAAGAATGCTGGATTCTACGGAGGACCCCCCCCCTGGTTTTGATCATTGTCCCATCGCTATGAAGTAGAACCCAAGAAGAGCGGTAGGAGAAACAGGGCGTGCAGCCCAGGCGAACAGGGGCGGAGCTGTAGCATGAAAAACAAGATGTTCCTATTTCAACCACTGGCGTACATCGTCGTCAGAAAGGAGTGAGAAATGGGACGAACGTATCTCTGCAAGCATCATTTGAGACTGACCCTTGTTGGGGTACTTACTCTTCCTTTCGATTTTTAGTACAGTTTGTTTCGAGGGGAGTGTACAGTCGCCTCACCGGAGTAGACTGGGAGCAGGGAGGGGCGACCCGCAAGCTGAGCAGGTCGTCATGCCCGGATTTGAGTTGTAGACCAAATTGTGATCATGAACATGTATTGTTCTTCTTTCCGATCTCTTGTGTGGTGCCCTGAGTGGAGAGGTTCCAAAGCAAAATTGATTACAGTCAATTACCTGACCGTGTCGGAGAGCTATCACTCCAGACTCGGACTGTTGAGGTTCCGTTTGTGGTTACATTCATTCTCTTGTCCACGGGCAGAAATGTTAACATGAAAAGGGAGAATGCCAGATGTAATCGTTATATTCATACAACAGGGCCGAAAGCTTGACAGCTAATTTAGGATAGGAAGCTCGTGGAAAATCAAATGTGTTGTTCTACCTTGCCTTTTCTCGGATACTTCATCAAACGTCTTTCTGATCCTCCTCCAGACATGGCAGCACGACGACGTATCATCTTCATGTTCACGCTTTTGATCAATTTTGCCACCTCGCTGCATTATTGCTCGTTGTCGACCTGTCCATCCCATCCTGGTTGAATCGATCCGATCGTCGTCCTCTTGGAAGAGGGGACATGTTAATTTTCTTGTTCGTCGAATTGCCTTGCTCTTGACTCGGATGAGTTGAACATTTTCCACATAGTAGTCGAGGAAAAGTAGATGTCGACATGCTTCTTGGTGGCTTCTCCCTCCTCCTCCGCCTCTTTCGTTGTATTTGATACACACCCGAAATTCAAAGGGAGTCAATGCGGGGCATCCTCAAACTGCTTCGGGATTCGTGCAATGTAGGCTAGGCCGACTGTTCGCGTTGTTGGGCATGGAACTAGTTCCGATGAAGAGAGTGAAAGTGGATTTATGTACGATTGGATGGCGATGCAAGTAAAATAGAACGAGAAGGTGGATATAGGAATGAGATTCAACATGGATTAGCTTTCTTATTCATGTTTGTAGTTTACCCTTTTTTTCCCTTTCCTTCCCATTTTCCTGTGAACTCGTTTCCTGAGTGCTCCGTCGAGGAACAAAATACATTTGCCACCTCCGTTCTTCGCCTGTTCCCTCGCCCATTCTTGCTGCAATGTCTGTGATCCCCATTGTAAGTTTCGTTCGCACCCATTCTCCCCGATCAATAGAACAACCCCACGGATGTGATACCGGCCCAGAATGAAAAACCGAAAAATGAAAGCCCAAGTGCCCAAAGGCCAAAGACACAGCCCGAAATCAAGAAGCCCTGCAAAATCTGGACTCACGATATCTTTCAACTGATTATTAGCATCTGTAACCTGTTTCTCAAGATACTTTGCCTTCTTCCCCAGGTTCTCGAGATCGTCTGAGAGGGATTTATCTTGGGACGCGTGTTCTTGAGAGATGGCGGAGCGGGGGGTGAGAAGGAATCTGCGGGGGTCGACGGGCCGATCGGAACGAGTCGTGAAAGAGTGGTCAGGGGTTGGAGGTGTGGTGTGGTGTGGAGTGGAGTGGAGTGGATGGGGAGAGGCGAAGTGAATTGACCAGGGAGGAGGGGGACGTATTCGAGAGGTGAAATGATCAAATGTTTAGCGGGGTCAAAAAGGAAAAAAAAAATCAGAAAAAAAAAAAGAAAAAAAAAAAAGAAGCGGTTCATCAGTACCAGTAACAAATGACGGGGTCTCAGAGTAGTTGAAGGCATCGAGGAGAGTCGCAGAGAAAGCAGAAGTGGAGTCACCAGACTCAGGACATAAGGTGTGACGAGGACGAGCAACAATGAGGGATGTATTGCAATGCTGGCATAGCGGAACGAGGTGCAGCCGAAACAGGAAACCTTCCGGCTTCAAAAATCTGGACTCACGCCTTCCCAACCCCTTTATACATCTTGGTCTCTCCATCCGACGCCGGTATCTGATCCAACTGCGCCCTCGTTAATTCCAAAATCTTCTTCTCACGAGTCTTTCCTTGGATCTGAGAATTAACGATTTGGAGACTTCGCTGTGAGGCCAAGGCTTGGGTCTGGATCTGTTGAAGGATCTTGTGGAGGGTGTCGTCAGAGAGGGAGGCCATGGTGGGCAGGAGCGAGCGAGGCGAGAGAGGCGAAGTTGATTGAGAGCGAATGAGGGGTGGTCAGAAGATCGGTGGAATTGTGGGGAATCTAGGTGGTATGTCGGTAGGAAGGTCAATCTATGTTATGGAGATCGTCGTGATCATCAGTGAATCTGAATATTCTCAAAAGTTATGCTAATTCTTTGACCATCTCTCTCTGTATCTCCTCCACCAACCCCCCATTCCATCGCTGTTGGAATAGGTGACGTTTGTCGTCGTCGTCAAGGTCGCAGAACGACGCGGTGCACCACCCACCACTACTATGTCGTGCGGCAGGTTCTAAGGGTGACGCGCCCCGGAGGTTGTACGATACCGTATCACGTGAATTACAAACCGTTACCCCGGTCCCCTTCCTCGCCATGAGATACCTGGTGGACACGATAGTTATCACGTGAAACAGCCCTTTTCTGTGATTTCCCCCCTTCCATCCCTTGACCGCCGGTCAACGGCCAAACCAGGGGGGGTTAGGTAATATTGACTGGCAAATTAGATTGGGAGACGAGCCGGCGGGCGGCGGGGCGGGGCAGTGGCGCGGCGCAGCGCGGCGTGCACCATCGAAAAACCAACCGGTCTGCCCAATGGAGGGGAAGCTAATTGGCAACGCAAGGATCGGGCAGGTTAGGGTTCATTCCCATCACGGAGTGGAGGGAGGAAATCACTCGCAACGATTCCACCACAAATGTTAGAACAGGTTTCAACCTGCGAACGAGACCAAATTACGTCCACTTACTCTGACTGGCATTCTCTCTCTTCATACACAGATCGCCCGAGACACCTCTCATCAGAACTCTCATCTTCACACCTACACCCGTTGCTTCTCCCCCGTTCACCACCCACCATGTGGCCTTTCTCGACAACGCCGACTGCTGCTACTCCGGGTACAGCCCCATCATCTTCATCTATTCCATCGCAACCCCCTGCTGGTCATCCCTCCTTTCCATCTTCATCTACAGCTGCCGAAGCATCCGCAGATAAGTGTCCAGTTGATCACTCAACACGAGCAGCCTGGCTTCAGGCACAACAGAACGCGAGTTCACCATTTTACAGTGATGCCTCTTCTTCGTCCTCTCCTGCCTCTTCTTCCGCCCCATCGAGTTCGGCTGCGCCTACGTCAAAATTCACACCGATCTCAACTTCCTCTGCTGGTAAGAAATATACACCCGGACAAGCTTTCGTCCGCTCAGCGAGCTCTTCGAAGCAGGATTCTGCGTCTTCTTCGACATTAGCTTCGGCGTCAGGCTCTGGAGCGAGTACATCGTGGCAGACGGAAGATGGAGAAGAAGCCAAATCATCTGGAACTCGGGCATCCATGCCGTCATTATCGACTCAACGTGTCATTAGTTCTATCCCACGGCAAGAATCTTCATTCACGACCACACCGCCTGGTGAGACCGCACCTCCCCCAGCATCACCTTCATCTTCCACTCAACAGTCCTCTTCCTCGATCGAACGCAACGCCAACACGCCACCCAACTGGGTCTATCCCTCCGAACAACAATTCTTCCAAGCTATGCTTCGGAAAAATCACAACCCGAACCCAATCGACATGAAAACGATCGTCCCGATCCATAATATGGTCAACGAGAAAGCATGGCAAGAGGTATTGAAGTGGGAAAAGGGAAGAGGCGGAGAAGGGTGTGGAGGGGTGAAGTTGGTTAGTTTTAAAGGAAGACCAAAGGATAGGACACCGAAGGCGTGGTTGAATGTGGCGCTTGGGTGAGTTTTATTCCTTCTCGCGAATCCAACCGCCGGTCCTTACTCTCGTTTCCCAACCGAGAAATTCCCCGTATCCCTCGGTCGCAATCGATCGCTGACCATGTCTTCTTTCAATCGACTTCTTCTGCATATCTCCATTGCCCTTTTCGCAGATACACCGCCCCCTTCGATCGTCACGACTGGGTCATCAATCGATGTGGAACCGAAGTTCGATACGTCATTGACTTCTACACCGGAAAGGGGGCCTCATCGTCTGCTTCTTCCGGGGTTTCCAACCAAGACGGTCGCCCAATGCCACCCAAAGACGCCGGAGGGAATATCAGCTTCTATCTCGATGTGAGACCTGCGGTGAATGACTGGGAGAGCTTGAAGACGAGGGCGGCGAAGTGGGTTGGGGTGTGAGTGAGCGAGGCAAGGGGAGTCGAGTCGAGTTCGCCAGTGAGCAAAGTGATTGCGGCTCGTGCGGTAAGCCGCGCGCAGTGAACTGGACTCGGCGGAGGCCAAGGAATGCGCGAAGGTGGGGTGTGTACGACCGCCGGCGAGCCAAGACAATGCAACAACGGTCCGACTGACGACCATCATTTATGGATGATACATGGGTAATGAGAGGAATGTCTGACTTCAGAAATGTCGGCGACAGAGTGAATTAATATATGCCTCTCGTCTCTCCGGTTAGGAAGAGCATCGTGCAATAAAAAGTGTATACATGGATAATATCTAACGTGGAGGGAACGTGCTGAAAGTTTCAATTTATACATCACATCTCAGACGTCTCAGACGTGCAATTTGAGTGGATCATAGCCAGATGCTTGGGTCGCTCTCCATATACAGCCGGACCGGACAGAAATTTTATGAACATATGTCCTTTTCTTAACCGGTTTTTCTCACTGCCTACTGTTGTCTCATCCATTAGCTAAGGCAAAACGAACCCTAGACGACTGTGCATTTGTAAGTTGTCTCTTTCTCTTCGCGAGGAACCATGAGCCATGGCGAGACCGAGGGGGTTGACGGGAGGTGGGTAGGGTGTTTGCCACTTCCCGCTCGGGGCGGCGAGGCGAATCATAGGAAATGCCAGAAGCAATTGAAGCGAACAGAATGCAACAAGGTTGTTCTCATCGTGCTCTCCTAGGTAATCCCCCCCCCCCCCCCCCCCCAAGCGCCTCACTTCCACTCTCCTTGACCTTACCAAGCCGGATCGATCAAACAGCTTGATAAATGGCAGCAAAATAGAGGAAAGGTTTCTATCCAATATCAGAAAGTCGTACTGAAAGAAATTTGTTTACAGCCTAAGCGCTATGTACCCATCTCTTGCAAGTCAACTCCCTCTTCCCCATAAATCCTCTTCTGGCTTCTTGTTCTTCGATCGGCTCTCGATTCAGGGACCTATGATATCAGGCGCAGTTCAACATCCCTTCGTGTGCTGTTTCTGTCCTTGGCTGTTGGCTCAACAAGAACAGCTATCGACCCCATCGGGGTTCGAGAAACTAAGGGATGGTTCCAGCCATAGTGGGTGTCCCCTCAGAGACACTTCCAGTGTCACTGGGCGGCTGATCGCAGTCACTGGTCCCCTCATTGCCTGAGCCTGACCGCCCATCAGATGTGTACTGGGACGTAGTCTGGGTAACAGAATAGAAATCAGCGTTTGAATTCAATACATCATAAGGAAATGTCCTAGTCATTGCAAGTCCCACGTACCACACTGTCCGCTGCGGTATTGTACATGGCAATTCTGGGATTAGCCTTGTCTTTCAAGCACGTTATCGCCCATAAGAAACAGTTATTTCCCAAATTCCGTTCGATGCTGTACAAGTTTTGACCCATGTGTGCATGAAGTGCGTCTACAAGAGTGTTCAAGACCGTCCCTTCCTCCTGAGTAAGTTCCCGGCTTCCTGTGGCCCTGCATGCGAGAAGGTCCATCCCCATCCGCTGCCAAATGGTTTTATACAAGGTCATCATTCTATTCTCTGGCGATTTCTCGAACCACACCGCTTGACCCGGCGACAGATCTTTCATATGTTTATCGTAAAGATTGGAACATGCTTCAATCAACGGATATGGAAGATCGTCTGTCGCTGGAATCACTGTACCTGCTCTAGTGCCATCTGCTGCAAACCTCTGGAGAAAGCCATGTATTGTCAACGTCGATTCCATTGATACTATCTGATGTCTGGTGTTGTTCGAAAATTCCTGTTGGATTGCTTGTCTGGAGATTTTTCTCTGGCAAGTACCGTATCTAGAGCAAATCAGAACCTCTCTTTAGCAGCGAATTCCCTTCTATATCTATTGCGTACGGTCAAAACTGATGCAGAGGGGCAATTGGCACTGAGGTAACGAACTCAGTCCAAGCCAAAAAAGAGCCTATTCACTGGTAGTACTACAATGAGTACGGATCAAACTATTCTGTGGGGATTGAAAAAGAAGGTGATAACAGGGAACCCGATAAATCCGAAGCGAAGGATAAAGGCATGTCAATGGGAGGTTTGATGTGTGGGGACAGCAGACCCGAATCTTTGGGGAGAACACCGGTGTCGACGACACCGAGGGAACAGCTAAGGCTCGTCTGACTTGAAAAGCTGTCCATGTTTCCACCAAGTTGTGAGCTGGAGAATGAGGACAGCAAACACAAATACGTGGGGATAACAAAGGAATCAACAATGCTCAGGACAAAGACAGGATCACATGACCAAAAGGTGACAGCCAAAACCGGAGCCATGTCATGGTGAGAGCACACACAGGACACGTGGGGAGAAGATTGGAATGAGAAATACCAGGGATAAAGACCGGACCGGAAGTGTTGGCCAAATTTGAAGCCATGTTATGGGGATAGCAAACTCAATCATGTGGGGGTAACAAAGAAGCCACAAGCCAAGAACCGGGACAAAGGCACAGACAAAGACAAGAATCACCTGACCAAAACGTGTCGGTCAAATTCGAAGCGATGTCATGGTAATAGGAAACTCAAGACCAATGGGGATAACAAAGGAGTCAACAGGCCATGGACAAAGATAAGGATCACATGACCGAAAGTGTTAGCTCAAATTTGAAGCCAGGATCACCTGACCAAAAGGTGTCGCCCAAATTCGAAGCTATAAGACCTGTGGGGATAGCAAAGACTTCCACCATGCCAAGGATAAGGACAAAAACAAAGACAAAGAGAATAACCACATGACCAAAAGTGCCGAAAAAATCCGAAGCCATTTAGGACGATACCAAACGCTATACGGGTGGGGGTAACAAAGGAATTCGACAATAGCAGGCCCGAATTCCTAAACCCGAAGATCATCATTCAGGATGCTGACGGGGATGTCAAGAAAATGGCAGAACAGAAGTTGCTAGGAAAACTGCAATGCACCACATGCAGAGTAAATGATTCTCTCAGCAGCAGCGGAATGATGTGAGAGTAGCTAGAGGGTGTAGGAGGTGGCGAGACGGCCTTCCCTGCGACCGCGTCCAGGGAGTCCGCCGGTTGGCTTTGCAGTTGGGATTTCCTCTTGAACACGTGAAACCCTGAGTGCGAATGTTTGCCTCCCCCTCGCCTTTCTTTCTCTCCTCTTCCGCCTGAAACATCTCTTAAGAAAGATCTCCCCTGCGCGTCTGCGAGGCCTCCCATCACCAGCTGATGAGATTAAGATACCGTCCTTGTCGATATCTCGACGTCGCTAACGTTGCAAAGAACTCAAACTCACATCCGAAATAACACGAAAGCCTGTTGCAAAAGTTGATGAAACGCCTTATACCCCATGTCAAGAAAAACATTGACATCCGGTCGCAGCACTTCAAAATCACATTGTATGTGCGTCTAGCCTCATTTAGAACGCTGAGAATTCTTTCGAAGTCAACAATCTGAACCTAGCCCCGAAATCTATCCTCATCGTGTTCCTTTTCGCATCTCTCCACATCTATCTCCAACAAAGTTTTCGAGAAGGATTCCATAACATACGCATTTCGGACTCATCTCACCCATCCATCACACCGTCACACCGACGCAGATACCATCACCATGTCCGCACCAAATCAGCCCACCATGGCATCCACCACCACCACCACCTCTTCCTCCTCGGCACCCGACTTCCAGTCCCTCCACTCCGCTTTCTACGCAATGGTCGATTCCTGGGTGCCTCAAACATTCGGCATCAAGAGAGATACTAGTAGAACTGATGAGGAGGTGTTGAAGAATGCGAAGAGGATTAAAGAGAAGGAAAGGTTTAGGTGAGTGCTCGTTTCTTGATGTCTTGTTATGTTTGTGTTTGTGGTTCTGCATTTCTTGAGGAGTAGTTTTCTTCTTTCTTTTTTTCGGGAGGTCATCCGCCATTATTGATACGGCGGCAGAGACGATATGAAATCCAGATCTCGGGGCTAAACGTTCTGTCCTAGACAGAAAGCAACATTCAAGAGATGAATGAAACGCGATCTCTAATCATTACCCAGGGTGTCAAGAATACACTGCTAGAACTCAGGACTGATCATCTCCTCCCGCTTCTTTCTCATCTTACTTTCAACTCCACAGAAAAATCGCCAACAATCCCGCTTCGGGGCCATCATCGACTCCCGTAACCTCATCTATGCTCGTATCTGGTGCAGGTGCCGGATCTTCCTCTTTATCGTCGAATTTCTCATCTCTTCCTCAGATAGGGAGTAGTCTGAAACGCAAAATCGATGCATCTCGCTCTGCGGGACCCTCTTCCGGGTATCAAATGCTGAACCAGAACCAGAACCTCGGAATGAACGGCACCAGCAACTCGAATGGACACGTCGGAGAACCTTCCGAACCAGTAGAGGAAAGTGAAGAAGATGAAGATTCTCGATCACGCAGCGTAAGCAAGAAGAAGAAGAAGAATGGTGTTGAGGTTTACCTTAGCGGGGGAGTTGGGAAGAGTGCTATTTCCTCTGTTGGAGTTGGACGGAGCGCTGGTGCGGGTGGTCCGGAAGCTGTCGGTGGAAAGAGCAAGAAACAATTGAAGAGGGAAAGGAAGATGATGAGGGAGAGAGAGGAGAGAGTGGCGGCGGAGGAGGTTCAGGAGGATGAGGAAGATCAAGGAGAAGTAGAAGAGGAGGTAGAGGAGGTTGCTGTTGACGTTGAAGAGCAAGAAGACAATGAAGAAGAAGAACGGCGAGATAGCACTATGAACAAGCAACTGCGGAGGAAGATAGAAAAGCAACAGAAGAAGGCGAAGGCGAAAGCGGCAACAGCATCGACATCGACCTCGGCACCAACACCAACGCCCTCTGGATCGGAATCAATCGAGTTGCAGAGTGGATCCACCTCTTCTTCATCGGCGACCACGTCGAGTTCGACACTAGTACCAGCAAGAGAAAATAAAGTTGCCTTGAACGATGCTTGCGATGACAACGAAGACGAAGACGACTTCAAGCCGTTCTTGCCTGCCGTCCGTCCATCCTCGTCTTCACCTAAAAACCCAACAACACCTAACAAAAACACTAAGAACTCAACGAAGATGTCCACGGAGACAAGTTCTGGCTCTGCGCCGGGTATTTCCAATGAAGAAGCAAAACGACTTAAAAAGAAAGCAAGGAAAGAGAATGCGAAGAAGAAGCGGTGGACTGCTGAGCAGAAAGAGGCAAGAAAAGAGGAGGGGAGCAGACGGGAATGACGACGAGAAGATGGAGGTGTATCTCCGCACATTCATTTCGCGGTAGCGACTATCGATGACATTTTGTACGAGAGGGGAGAAGCGGAGATGATTCACGCATTACTATTACCATCATGACATCCGTTATTAATTTACCATTATCGTGGGATGATGGACACTTTGTTGAGGTTACAGGAGATGGATGGTGGCCGATCTCCGTATGTAGTTTATCTCCCCCTTTTGAGATCCCCTACCCGCGAGCCCTGGCGCCATGACGCGACCCTCCCCCCCAGACACCCGGCGTTTCTATGAGCGTCAACGTAATACGAGACCCCCCTCCCCTCCCCGCCCCTACTCCCTCTCCCCCGTTACCTGCGCTGGACTCGCTGGACATCATTGTAATCGAGTGCTCACTATCTTCTCCATCTCAGTCCCGTTCGATCAAGCATATCATTTACCCACTCTCGCCTTTCTTATTTGGTGGATCAAAAGGAAGCCCATGCTATAACAAAAAGACTTACCATTCTTTGATCATCATCTAGATCGATGTGTTTGGTTCTCTTGTGCTGTGCTCCGCTTATTCCCTCTCCTACATCGACCGTCTCACCATCTCGATTCCCTGCCATCTCTATCATCGGCGTCGTGGGAGTTAATTCATCTCAGCAGTGCCAACGATCTCGAATCCCCCAAGGCCCTATATATCGACCGTGGTCTGTTGGTCAAAGAAAGGGGCCAGGGGAAGACGTTTGGAACCGGCAAAGAAATAGCAGAACAGTAGTAACGTCAGAAGCGGTAACACTCGCAGAATAATAGTAATCAAGAGGAAATCAAGGGTCACAAGGCATCCCATTCGTGTATCTATCCGTCTTTCAAAACTCTCTTCATCAATATCTTTACACTCAAATTTTCACAACCACCATCCTCCATCCACCACCCAGGCAGCACCGGCACACACTCGTCCCACCCATCGTTCTGTACCTCTTCCATCATGTTCGAACGATCCCTCCAAGACCTAATCCGCGGTCTGCGATCGCACAAGCACTCCTCCCGCTCAGATCTCGATCTGTTCTTGCAAGAGGCGCTGAAGGAGATCAGAGAAGAGTTGAAAGGGAAAGATATGGATCTGAAAAGTGAGGCAGTTGTGAAGATGTGTTACGTGAGTTTAATTCCTGTTCGATCTATATTTCAATCCACGCAACATGGTCGCACAGTTGAGAACCGGGTCCTCCTTGCGCATTGGCATCATTATTGCTTCTCACTGACACCTTTTGCAACATCTTCCGACCACAGCTCATGATGCTATACCCGATCCCACCACCTCCCTCCTTCGCATTCTACGTCGTCGAAGTCATGTCCTCCCCTCGATATCACCTCAAACAACTGGGCTACTTGGCAGCACCCATGGCATTCTCTGAATCAACCGAGGAAGTCGTCTTAACCGTCAACGGTATCCGGAAAGACCTTCTCTCCCCACACCCACAATTTCCCCCACTCGCATTGGCCGGGCTGAGCGATATCATGACCCCAGCCTTAGCACGAGAAGTATGTCCCGACATCGTCTCGTTACTAACGCATTCAAAAGCGAACGTACGTAAACGAGCCGTGCTGGCTATGTTTAAAGTGTTTGAAAAGTGGCCTGAGGCGCTAGCGGAAAGGTTCCCGAGATTAAGAGAGAGATTGGAAGACGACGATCCAGGAGTCGTATCGGCCACCGTGAATGTGATAACCGAGTTAAGTCGGAAAAGCAACCCGAAGAACTACTTACCGCTCGCACCACAATTATTCGAATTACTCACAACCAGTACCAATAATTGGATGTTGATTAAAATCGTCAAGTTGTTCGCGACGTTGACTCCAATTGAGCCGAGACTCGTGCGGAAACTGCTACCACCTTTGACAAATTTGATAAGCACAACCCCGGCGATCAGCTTGCTGTATGAATGCGTCAGGACTTGTATCGTCGGTGGGATGTTGGATCCGAATACTGAAGCTGGAGATGCGCTGGCAAGTGTATGCGTGGAGAAGTTGAGCGGATTTCTGGGTGATGATGATCAGAATCGTGAGTCATTACAACTTTCTTGACTGGCGATGGACTAGCTAGAGGGGCCTGAAAAAGGATGGAAAGCTATACTGACCATTCCCCCCTTTCATTACTGAACGCATTCTTTCCGGCAGTCAAATACATCGCACTTCTCGCCATGGCTAAAATTGTGCCAACCCACCCACACCTCATTTCGGAACACCAAGACGAGATTCTGAAATCGCTAGACGACCAAGATCTCTCCATTCGAATGCGAGCGCTTGAACTCGCTAGCAGTATGGTCGATCGCGAAAACGTGCGTGAGATCGTTTCACAGCTATTGTCACATCTGGTTCCATCATCGATAGCTACAACTACAAATGCATCGTCACTCCCGTCAGCTGCATCTGCTCTCGCTCGATCGGCAGATGCTTCCATCGCGGCGACGAGTGTGGTAGGTAACACCACACCAGCGACTGTATCTCCTGCTTACAGACTCGAGATCGTCCGCCGAATCTTGAAAATGACGAGCGTGGATACGTACGCACATATCACTGACTTTGAATGGTACTTTTCCCTCTTGATGGACTTGACTTACGTTTCCAACGTCGACGTCGGGTACGAAATCAAAGAAGCCATGCTCGACGTTGTCAGTAGGGTCAGAAGTCTAAGACCGTTCGCTGTAGCGTTGTTGAGTAGGCTACTGGGTGACGATAACTTTTTGGAAAACACACAACAGGAGGGGGGTTGTTCAGAGGTGTTGGCAGCTGCAGCTTGGATTTGCGGCGAATATTCGAGGTAGGTCTTTCCTTTTCGGATGGATGTTCGGAATTCACTTACTTATAATCTGACCGCATCTTCCCCTTCCAGCGATCTTCGAAGCCCACCGGCGACAATCCGTGACCTCCTTCGACCTCAAATGCATCATCTTCGCCCATGGATTCTCGCTTACTGCGTCATGGCCGCCACCAAGATATTCGGTAATTGGGCCGCTTCCTTGGCTGAGAACTGGAGTCGAGAACGGTTCGAAGAAGTCAAAGATGTGCTCGGCGAGCTCATCCGGCAGCTGGAAGTAGTACAAGAAGTGAACGACCTGGAGGTGCAGGAAAGGGTGAGCCCGAGACATTTGCCATTTGCTCAGATCTGTCGTTGCGTGAAACCCCGTGCTGACCCCTCCGCCCCGACTCAGTCATCCAACTCTTTACAGCTTTTACGATTCATCGACGCAGAGCTCCAAAACCACAAACCGCCTCTCGAAGACTCCTCCTCTGCTCCCGACATGCCCAACGCATTTGCCGATGAAACACCATCCTATCCAAAATCACTTTTCCTTCTCCAACCTCTTTTCAATGGGTATGAGATGAACCCGGTTGCGGCAAAAGCTCAAGAATCTGTCCCAATACCCGAAGGGCTGAACCTCAACTCGACGCTCGTGGCACCCTCTGCGTACGCGAATGACGCGGATGATGCAGCTTGGGAAGCTTCGAGTGACGCCGAAGAAGTCGATCTGGGACAAGGGGGTGGAGCAGGGATGGAGGAGCTCAGAAGGGTGATACGCGAGAGTGAAGGGAAAGAAAAGGGGAAGAAGAAGAAGAAGAGGGTCAAGTCGAGTGGAGAGCAGGAAACTCCGGAGGAGAGACAATTGGTAAGTGGAATGTTTTTGCTGCAATCATCCTCCACCTGGTTTTGACACTCGTGCTGATATGTTGTTACTTAATTCAGCGCAAGGCTGCGAAGCGTGAACGTCTAGCTCGACAGAAAGCAAACCCGTATTACCTTGACAACGGTAAAGAGGAGCAGGAAGACGAGAAGGAGATGATAGCGAGCATTCCAATCGGCAACTTGGAGATCGGACAGGATGGTAAGCTCGCATCTACTCATACGCTCTGGGCTTTTTGCTTATCTTTCTTCTTCATTACACGTTGCTCCAGTGACATCCACAGCGAAAGCACCGACCGAGATCGTTCGGACTGGAGAGATGCCCGAGGGTATCATCGCCACCGGTGACAACGGTGTAAATGTCAAGAAGAAGAAGAGTAAAAAGAAGCCAGGATTAATGGACGTCGACGTCCATGTGTCAGCATCACGAACGGCATCACCAATCCAGAGGAACTTTCAGGAGTATGTTGTAGATGAAGAAGAAGAGAAGGAAAGGGGAGCTAATCAGCCCCAGGAGTTAGCAGTCGCAGCGCCTGAGGTGGTTCCGGTTGTCAAAGTTAAGAAGAAGAAGAAGAAGCCGGCAGTTTGATCAGAATGTAGAAGACACGATCTTGCAGGACAATGACTATAGGGGCTTACCGCCATAAACCACTTCGTGGGAATATGGTCGTCCAGAAAAAAAAGTGTGATCGCTTATCTACCTAGATCTCACTTTGGGGTTCGAGTGAATACAAAAGGCATGGTTCAGGGAAAGGGGCAGATCAAGTAACAGGGGTGATTGGGGAGGGGTCTCGGTGTGGTTAGTGATGGATTGGCAGTTGTTGTTAAAATCTTAGCCGATTCGGGGAAAACGAGATCCGTTTCTGTCATTTCCACCTCTTCATCTGCTTTGTTTTACAATGTCGGGTATTGGAAGAGATTGACGTTGCTAACCCCTGGTTCAAAAGGTTCTTTTCAGGCCCTAAGTGCGTGGTGACCTAGAACTCGCCCCCAACACCTCCTCCCTTAGACAAACGATGACATCTTTGATTCCAGTTGCCGATTCAGAAGGGAGCTACATCAGCACAAAGAGCGCTTTTTTTAAACGGAAGTACCAATTTTGGAATAGGAGTTCATTCCGAGGGTAGTCAGAGGAACGCAACACCCCAGATTGCACAGAACTATGAAAATTGCTTGATGGTTGGATATTCACTGGGAAGTCTGAGGCAATCAAATATGCAGGACACCCTCGTCGATATATACAATCCGAAGAACATTCACGTGAAAAGATTCAATCAGACAAGCGATCCAGACCGAGAAGTTTATCCGTTACCTGCACTATCAAATCCCAAACACGTTCTGTCCAGAGTCACAACAGGTATCGAAACAGCAGAACCTTAGTTTCTCGACTCAGTCCGATGTTACTGGTAGAAACCACGGCTCGAAAATTTATAAGCAAAGGGGAAGTAGCCTGCGTATATACATCAAAGTTCCCCCCATTTCAACTCTGGAGATGTTCCTGTCCAAGTCTACCTTATAATGGTGGACAGAAGACACTCCGGCTGTTCGCTGGTACCTCTGCAATTGCTAATATCTGGTGCAGGACGAGAATTCCTTCTGCTTGCCAGACGCAAGGCAAAAGGATGCCTGATGTGGCATTTTTGGTCAGAGGGCGAATCGAGTCAGATAAGATGCGCGAATGGGGCGTGAGAACCCGACAGGGAACCGAATGGGTTGGTGGGCGCTCGAAGAACAGTCGAGGTGTGTGGAACAGATGAATCGAGAACAAGATGTTGAACGCAGATGTATGTCTAAGATGATGAGGTGAATATCGGCAACGGTGCGAAGCACCCGCCCAATTATCACTTCAATGTACCTCATAAATTCTTGTTTCAGATTGAGGTCGGATGGGGGGTGATGTATGTATGCTGTAAATAAAGTGAGCTCTGCTTTGAGAATACCTCCATGAAGAAATAGGTGTTAGGAGTCTTGCTATTATTTCGTTGTGAAGGCTGCCTGGCCGACCACACGCCCCGCCACCCATCCCGTTCCCTCGTCGTCGCCCCCTTGCCCTGAATGGTTTGCAGAGACAGAGACGTGGGGGACGCGATGGCGACGACCAAACGCGCTCGAGTCGCGGGTCACGAGTGAATGACTGGCTGTTGTTCTGTGGCGACCGCCGATCCTCATCGTTCTTCACCGCTTCTTATGCTTCTCCCGAATCATTTCCCCCTTTCCCCAACCTCTGGATTCATTATAGGCTCCTGATTTCGTCGTCGTCATTGTCCTTCCCCTTCTTTCCTTGTTTACTTTTACTTTTTAATTGCTTCTTTGCATTATTTCTTTTTTTGTTTCGGTTTTCCTTCTGCTTCGTTTGTGTCGCGCACGACCCCTTTTGCTTTTCCGTCGTCATCTTCCGACGTTGTCACTTTATCGTCAATTATTGGGCGCGGATCACATCGTCTACTCAATTTAAGAAGCCCATTTCCGTCTACGAGGGGATAAAAGAGGCGGAAGAGGAGAACAAGTGGGAGCGACACCAGAACAAGAAGGGACGGTTTAGGAACAGCGTTAGGAGAAGGAGAAGAAGGAGAAGGAGAAGGGGAAGGGAGCGGTTCAGGGTGATGTGGTTTGGCTTTGAGGGATTTCGACGAAGAGAGACGAGCGGGGTGCAGCCAGCAGGAGGATCACGGATATAGCAACGAAGGAGTGTGGATCGTCAATCAACAACAACAACACAACAACGGTGAATATTCAGTTCTCGAGTCGATTCCATGAAATCATGATCAGCTCCCTAGTTCAACACCGGGTTTACTGTATAAACAGAACGGCGACAAGGGCATGAAGGATTTTAAGAGAGTGACAAAAGTGCCCAGAAGAAGTCACACCATCTCAAACTCACAGAGGGAGACGATTACACACTCCGACACGAATTAAGACCACCGCAGGACAGGAATTGACAGGAACTCAAATATTCAGATTTCAGATTCTCTTCCAGAAAATCCTCGCACGACCTCATTCAGTGGCGAACATGGCAAAGTCCAAGTCGAGGTCAGCATCGATGAGCGAGGATCTGCGTAAAGGCGAGGAGCTCGCGAAAGCGATTGTAATGTGGGAGAAGGAGCGATTGGAAACGTGTCAGTTGGCGAATATGAGTGTGGCGAACGTGAAGCAAACACAGACGCAGATCGAGAAGGCTTTGAAGACACCTAGTAAACCGAGGAATGTGAATCAGGAGACTCCTAATACGCCGAAGAAGAAGAAGAAGCACTCCACTACCACGCTGATGGCTGTCGCCACTGGCGAGATTCCAGAAGAAAATCAGACTCAAATGCAGCTTCAAGAGGGCTCATTGGGACGCAGCTTAATCTCGTCGCCGCGTTCGCTTTGTGCATCAAAGGCGACGTCTCAACTCCGACATGAAGGATCCACTACCTCGCTATATCCTTTGAACGTTCCTCCGATTGTCCAGAATGATTCTGGTGACGAAGTAGACCACGACGAGCGGATGATCGAAGACGAAGAAGATGAGTTAATGGAAGAGCAGGAGGAGGAGGAGGACGAAGAACACATCAGAGGCGGGGGTATTGGAAAGGCAAGCCCAATTCGAATTACAGCGCCAAGTGGAGGCGCAGTCCAGGACAAAAAGAAACCAATTGAATTTTGGGGTGACAGGCAGGTAGATTGCCGCAAGGACCTTTCAGTGATTATAGGGAATGCTGCTGCGATTGGTGCGGAGAAGAAGGAGGAGAGACTATTCCCCTCGACGATCGAGACGAAGAGGAACGCGCGGGCGGCAAGGACGAATAAGAAGACGACGAGCACGATCAAGGACAAGAATGGGATTAGCGGAACGAAAAGGGTTGTTACTCCTGAGGAGGTAGAGAGTATGAACGTCGCAGATCTTAAGGTTGTGGCGAAGAGAGTAAGTTCGGGTCTTTCTCTGGTTTGCTTTTTTCTTCTCTGCTTTGTCTTAATCGTTTATGTCTTCACCCCGTTTCGGTTCCCCTGCGATTCGTCTCTTTGAGTTTGCAAGTGGTCCTACTTTTGGAATTGAAGTATGTGCTGGCGCAAGCGTTCTGGAATCTTTTGACAAAAAAAGTCCTCTCTTTGTCCCACTAAGAGGTGGATCGCGGTCGCTTCCCACGCCGGATTGGCAAGCAAAAAGAGGTCAAAGGGGATGATCAGGGAGTCTAATAGTCATTGAAGATGGGATAGAGAAAAGGCGGCGTGAATATACAGTCGAGAGATAACAAAGTCCTAAAAACCTGCATCAGAGCGAATTCTCCCTGGAATCACCCTCTTTGTCATGCACTTACTAGGCCTTTCAAAGTCGACCATTCTGTTTTCTTGTTGAATGTAACGCTAACACCCATTGACACATCCCCGTTCAATCCCCAACCAATCTTAGCTCCACATCCCCTCCGCCTACAAAATGAAAAGACAAGATCTTCTGGACTCGATCCTCAGTTCCTCTTGCACTTTCCATCTTCCTCCGCTCATCACCAATACGATACTGTCCACGTCTTCGGCCGGAGGGACTTCGAGACCTATGGGAAAGTCACAAGAATTAGGGAGGGAAGAGAGAGGTGTGGGTAGCCTAGCAGTAAACAAAAGGAAGATTGACGATGGTCTACATTGGAATGCGGAAGGCTTCATCCTTTTAGGCTCGAAGGTACCTGGTTCGACTGTCGGAGTTGGACTCGGATCTGGGAATGCACCGTCCTCGGTGAGCATGGAGACAGACAAGGAGAAAGAAGAATCGTTGACGATCACCTTGGATGGAGGTAAGTCGTCCCCGGATTGAGATTCGTTCACATAGGACCGGAAAATCGCCCGTTCTGACTGGATTGGTTACGGATACGCTTCGACCTGAAACAGACAGGCAGAAAAGTATGCTCGGCGTCACGGAAAACATTTTGGCGAACACGAGTATCTGTGCGGTTGGGAGAGGAGCGGATTCTGAGGGTGAGTCCACTCATCAGCTTTCCGGTTCAATTGCTCCAAAAACACTGATACTAGCAATTACCTCCCTGCTGCCGCTCCAGAGAACAGCGGTATCAGCAGCACGAATGAGTTCCAAAAGAGGAAGAGGGTATACCTCACCGCCGAAGCGAAGCGAGATCGACGTGCGAATGAAATGAGCGTGGCTTCTCAGAACGAGTCGCGGCTTATGGCGAAGAAGATGAAGTCTGAGACAGTGAAGAGTCCCGTTGTGGAAGGAGATATGTTACCAGGCATTGAGATGAATGGAGCAACGGTAAAGAATCTGAAAGGCCAAGCTGTGCCATCAGTCCATTCCACGTGTGCGAAGACCCTCGAGATCCCAGCAATGAAGCACAAATCAATGCCTTCAACCCCTCCTTCAATGATCCAACCGAACTCAAATAAATCTGTAGGTGCAAGCTCTCTTTCTCCTATTGACACACATAAAATCCTGCTGACGATCAGACCGTATCTTTACCATCGTCCCATTGCTCTGGGCACGAAATCGCATGTCCGATTTTTGCCCTACATCGTTCGACAATAGCTCAATCGGAGCGACAGGTCTCCTATCTCAGTTGCGGCAATAAACCGACTAAACAGTATTCGAACCAAGATTGCCAACAACCCTGCAACTATTACCGCCCAATTTCTCCGAGCCGGTCACAATGACACGATCCGACCGCCCCGACCGACATTTCAACCCTTGCGGCCGACCAAAGGAGTCGTTGTCCCGAAGACGATCCAAAAGCTTTGGACATCCGGATCAGTATGCACAGAATCCGATCTCGACGCGTTGATACTGACTGCTTCGAAGGGCGAATTGATCAAAGCGATCGATGCGTCTTGGATCGGACGATATTTCACGAACATGTATAAAGCGCTTTACGACGTGAGACCCAAGACAACGATCATCGCCACGAGGATGCTCTTCACATCCGCCTTCCTAATGAGCGCAAATCAGACTCAAATCGGAGTGGCGTTGAGGTTTATTGTTAGTCGATTGCATATAGTTATCCAAACTGAATCTCTTGGAGAGCTTCTGGATTGGCAAGCTGTAGAAATCGTGCGAGAGCTTCATTCTGGATTATGGGAGATTGATACGCTCCCTCTCAGAACAGCACACCGAATCTATAATGCCCTCAACGATCAAGGCACGGCGAAGAAAAAGGGAAAGCCAAAGGGGTACGTCGTGAATGGAAACACCGGAGATGTGATTACCAGTGCGGATAGGCTGGGCAACGCAATAACTGTGTTTGGTTTTCGATCGGACTGGAGGGAGTTTGTCGCGGATTCCCAGTCGAGTCCTTTGTCTGCGATGATTGAAACTAAAGATGATTCGACGTATCCTCAAGGCATTTCCAAGGCGTTGAGGGAGAGAAAAGGGATGAAGAAGGAGTTGGAGATTGCGGAGCGTTATGTGATGAGCAACGTCATGGAGAATAGGTAAGCGCGTTCTCAATTGGTCGACTTGGGTGAAATTGGAGGTAACACCTTCTTCCATCGCGATACAGTATCTCCGGATCTTACCTGTCGAATGTCCAGATGAACGCTTTAGACAGCGGAGATAGAATGACCTCGCTACATCCAAAAGTTCCCAAAGTCAACCTATACTTACCCGAGTGAGCACAATCACCCACCCTTTCTTTCTTCCCCTTCCCCGAACGTATTGAAATTACTTACATACTTGCCACCTTAGAACTCATCAAGTCGAAGGCGTCTCTATCACTGATCGCTTTGGTACAGTCCTCCACCCAGCCGTCGCAATTATCTACCGAAAACAATCGGAGGACTATATCCTCCGATCGACAGGTCAAGTGATCGGTAGTTCCGATGAAGAGGTCAGACCGTACTGGCAGGCGATTGTCGGATGCGACCGAGATGGTGTTGGCTTAAGCTCGAGTCAAGCAGAAGCGAAGATAAAGCATTTCTGGAAGGGGATCGGGAAGATGTCATGAAGCGATTGAAAGAGGATTCTCACACGGTGTGCTTTTTCGTATCAATCATTCACACTTTCTCAACAAACTCCGTGGCCCGTTCTCTCGTGGTTTAAAAGTATCATGTTATGACTAGTATTCGTATGATCATCCCAATGTCATCCCGGGATAAGCGTTCTTATCTCCGAAAACATGCTCATATGCCTCTCTCGTATATCGACGGGTCCGCTTCGAGTATCGATGTGCTCCAGCGCCTAGTATGAGAGCTCCAACAGCCGGTCAAAGCGCTGCGTCAGAGCTGTTCGAAAGAGCGCCTTTGGCACCTCTCCACTATCTGGTGTGTTGTCACTGTTCGGGACACACACTCTGACCTCGAGTCCTCAGAAACCTCAAAGTCGTTCTCCGGTTCGCTCTCTTTGAATCGATCGTGTCTACCTTGATGATGAATATGTAATACAGATTCGTGGTTGATATTACAAATGAGGATGATCTTACAAATGACAGGTAAGTCAAAGATGATGTCGCGATCAATATGCTACAAAACGTACTGATTATAATAAGTATACTGTCTCTGATGTTGATTTCATTTCCTCTCGATCTCCTTTCCCGCTTCCCTCAACTGCAATCCACATCAACAATTACTCCCTCATGCTCCCCTATGTTCGACTTCTTTCCCTTCTTCCTCTTCTTCAACTCATCCACATCACCGACCACTAACGCGCTCAATCGTATGCCATTGACGCAAGCACTATCGAGACCCTTGGTATATTTCTTGATGTCTAGTCCACGTGCGGCGGCATGGCCATAGATGATCGTTGTCGGTGTGCATGTATTAGTCGATGGTGAGTTGGGAGAATAAGAGGTTCTTTTTCGTCTAGATGCTTGAGATTTCGATGAGCTATCAGTCTCGGTGGCTTCACGTTCATGCTTCTCATCGCGATCACGGCGTGCTTCAACTTCCTCAATCGAATCGATTTCTTCGTCTGTTTCCAGTGATGGTTCCAACTCCTCCACTACGTCTGCCCCACTAGCACACCTTCTCATCTCTTGATTCCACACTTTGCTCCATGGTTTTCCATGCTTGTTGCTCTTTGTCGGTTCTCCCTTCTCAGTGATTGATCGAATATTCAGAAGATGGTAGGGGACTTGGTTCTGGGGGGTTTTCGCGAGATAGGCGAGCGGGTCCGCGTATGAATTGGAGCTGTCACCGTTGCCTCCGAGATCGGAAGGGGAACGCGCATCCATCTGCTTCGTGGTATCGTATGGCAAGACACCAGCATGGACGACCATGGCAGTTAGATCGGGTATATGAAGAACGAGCGGCATAGAGAGTAAAAATCTATAATTCGCTGAAGAGAGGTGACGAGCGATCTTGAAATGTTCGCCGCCCCAGTCCCAGTCGGAGGGATAGCGTGCTCCGAAGTTTTCGAGATGATGACGGAGAGCGGATTCGTCGGAGAAATTGAGAGTGTTTTTCGACTTTTTCTCACCGGCTGGAAGGCCGTCAGAGCGTGGTTGAGGGTTGAACTGCTCATCTACACCATCTACAAATGATTTCCACGATTCGGATTCGGTTTCCGCATTTGAGTTCGCGTTTGCGTTCGCATTCTTGTGCCCCTTCCCCTTCTCTTGCTTCTTCCCTGACCCGACATCCTCCATCCATCCTCTCCACTCAATCACCTTCTGATCATGATTTCCTCTCACACCTCTCGCATTAAACTTGCGTAGCAGATCCAGAGTCTGATGAGGATGAGGACCCTTCGTGATCACGTCGCCGGTTGTGATGATTGTGTCGAGGGATGGGTCGAAGGAGAGTTTGTGTAGGAGATGACGAAGAGGAGAGAGGGATGAATGGATGTCACCGATGAATATATATCGACCGCCGCGACTTTGGGCTCGTTCCTCCGTGTCCTTGAACTTCTCCCCCACACCTACCCCCTTCGTCTTGCCATCTCTCTCCATTTGGCCCTGTTCCCGTTCAACCAACCCATCCAACCTCAATCCTTTCACAAAGAGCCACTTCGCCCACCCTCCTCTCTGATTTTTCGAAATCTTCTTTTCCTCTTGAGTACCCTTTTTCCCATCATGTTTCTTTGAACGAGCATCGGTGGCGAGGGCGATTTCGAGTGCCCATTGAGTGTCGAGGTCGAGGTGGAGGTCGCGGGAGGAGGGGGAGGAAACGGTGAAGAAGGTCGACATGGGTGTGTTGCTGCTGACATCGGCAATAGTTTCGCCTGAATAGTCATGTGTTTCCGTTTCCGTTCCTTGTTTGTTCTCCTCCTCCACGAGCGCATACGACGTTTCAGACTCGTCTTCTGATGATACTATGACCACCTGACCATCTTTACCACCCGCTTTGCCACCATGAGAATCATCCGTGAATAACGTTGTTAATCCATTCAAAATTCTCTCCATATCTTCTTCTTCACGACTCAGCCAACTGTCACTGTCACTATTCCTCTCGCTTCTCCGAACGGTGATCGTTCTCCCGGATGTTTTAAGTGGGGCACCCGTCAAGCCTTCAAAGAAAATAACAACTAAAAAAATTATTATGATTGAGAGTGACGCAAGGCGGAGGATAGGCCTGTGTCGGGGAGTGTCTTTAGGCGGAGAAGAATCCGGATTCATCGCGGGGTCAGGTTCCGCCCCGTTGTCATGCGTTGCCCGCTGTGCTTGTCGTTGTTCGTCCCCGATATATGAAGGCAGAAGAGAAGCACGAACTAATTGTTTGGTCGGGTATCGGAGGATAGGTAGAGGGATGATGTCGTCGAGAAAGGAAGAAGATGCGAAACGGGATGTTTCAGAGTGAGGGTTATTTAGAGCGCCATAGTCGTTGTGATCGGCGTGGTCATGGTCATTGTAGCCATATTCAGCCGCAGATGCAGAAGCAGGACCGGGTGGTGGTGGTGGTGGTGGGGAAGTCAATGATGATGTTGAGGTTGACGATAATAATGAAGGAGGAGCAAGCATGGAGGGAGGAGGGTGAAGGAGATGAGAGAGGATGACGGGTAGAAGAGGGGGAAGGGGGGGGGTGGCGGAGATTATGTTCTGGCCAGAGGGGGCTGTCTGAATATATGTTCCATCACTTTGAATAGTGGTTGGTTGATTGACTGGTTGGGTGGTTGGCTGGTTTCTCTCGCCGGGGACTCGTGGCGACCGGCAAGTCCGCAAGATGCTAGTGGATACAGGTGGAACGACTCGGGTGTGTTCCAAAGGGGAAGGGAGGGGCTGGGGGGCTAAGTGGATGGATCTGGTCACGAGGTAATGGTGATGGTGATGGCGATCAATGATAATATTGATCGACGGATGGGTGATCCTCGATTGACACTTTGTCGTTGGGTTGGCGTCATCTGACGCTTGTTCTATTGCCTCTTAATGGTTTCGAACGTGAACTCCCATTTCCTCCTTCGAGACGTCCGTCGCAGACCGGGGGGGGTTAGGTCTCGCTCGATCTTGGAAAATTCGGGAAGATCGACAAGCGGCCAAGTGCGAGGCAGTGCGTTTCGGCCGGGGGGTTGTTTGCTGCTGCGCTGTGAGGATGATGCAATCCCCACCCCCCCCCCCCCCCCCCCCCCCCCCCCCCACGCGCGGCCGGGCGGTGGGGGGGGGGGGGGGGGGGGGGGGGGGGCCGACTTAAAAAAAAAAGGGGAGGGGGGGGGGGGGGGGGAGGGTTCACTGTCACGTCGTTTGAATGGAGTCAAGTTTTACTCGAAGTGACTGTCCTTCGTCTGCTTGCTTTTGCTGGTGGCGTATCTTTCCGTATCTACCAATCCCGCCTGAATGGTTATCACCTCTTTGCAATGATGTCGGAAAGATCAAAGCGCTGTTTTCGATTCGGATCACACACACTTTACCCACTCCCACGGAACGTTTGGACACAGTGTGGGTATGTAGAGATCAAGTAATGTCCGACTTTGGAGTCTGAATGTGGGTCTGAGTCAGAGTCCGAGTCTGAACAGGGTGGATGGACGATGACCCGTTCTTAAAAATTGAAGGTGTGTGTGTTGCAAATTTGGGTGTTGATGAGTAGAAGAAAGGAGTTATCGTTCCAAAATCGCCGACTGTAAGGAAGAAAGAGGAAAAAAAAAAAATAACATAACGAGAGATCTTGCTGTTGAGACCGGAGTGTTGGATTGATGAGACCGTTTCGTCTCGTCTCGTCTCGTCTCGTCTCGTCTCGTCGTCTTTGGGGAAGGTGGTTGGTTTGCCTGACAAGCAGTAGCAAGCAGTGCACTGAGGACTGGTGAGACCTTTCCTTCCCTAAACGTTCCCCACCCCCTCTCTCTCGTGATCCGCGAGGGAAACGAAAAAGCGCGTGGACGGCGGCGTGGGAGCAGAGGAAACGGGAAACCGAGGGCGATAGTGACAGGTAATCAATCAATTATAAGAGGTAAGTGGAGGGAGACAGCTTCGAGCTAGGCTAGGTCGCGAGGGACGGATGAAGTCCGGTCAGATACCGCTATTCAAATGTCCTTCAGAATTGGTATGGGGGTATTGGATCTGCATCTCGTACCAAAGGAGATCACTGCATTAAAGTGTAAATGCGGCAGTTTCTTTAAACTACTAGCTTAAGAGCGTCGGTGAACGGCTGCATAGTACCCATAGTATCCAATGTTGTTCGCGTCCCTGATTGAAACATACCGAAAAGGAAGGTCTCGACAACAGAGTCGATCCCCCTGACTGTTCATTTTTCAACCAGTCGACACGGGAATCGCCCTCCCTTATGTCAATCGAAAAGGCACAGACATCCCTCTTTCCCGTCTGGAGCTATGATGTTCTGGTGGTGGTGGTGGTGGTGGTGGTGGGGTGGTCGAGGTGCGTATTCGAAGAAGTTCCGGATTGCCACGCTGACGTCTGTGGGAGCGCACGAAAAGATGTATGGGGTATAGCGATAGAGTAACGAAATGAGGGAGGAAGAAAAGTCAGTTTCTTTCCATCCCGGACCCCTCCCCAACATTCTTGAACGTCCCCAACCCAAACAAATGCAGAAAACTCTACCAACAATCGACCATACTCACGCAGCAGCTCTCCGTGCGACTTTAGCCCGATAAGCACATTTCCACAAATAAAGAGAATCCTCAAGGATTCTCAACTCTTTTTGCTTCTTCGCCGCTCTCAGTCGGATAGCCTCGGGTAATGCTTCTCTCCAGATAGCCCATGCTTTGGATTTGAGCTTGGTGGCTTGAAATCGGATTGCAGGGAGTCGTTTGCTTGTTTGTTGCCACTGAAGAAGAGTTGCGAAGAGAAGGACGTCATCTCGTCGTTGAAGGAGCGCATCGACCTGATGATATGTCAGACGGTTTTCAGTGTGATTCCCGTTCATAGTCCGAGAATAGGCGAGCAAAAATCAAACACCATCACTCACATTGGGTGCCATCTCAATATCGCGATGTCGATACCTCCACTGCCCAAGCGCAGTTGCCAACAATCGTCGCTCCTGCCTCTCTTTTAAAAGGTCTTCAGTCTGTCTCAGACCAGCACTCCGCTCAGCTGACATCCTCCAGAACTGAAGCAACCGCCCCGTATCTTCTCTGTCTTTCACCACTCTAAAACTGAGCATTAAACTGTGATACTCTCCTAACTTAAGTGTCCGCTTCGACCATTTTGAGAATGTCGTCCTGACTAATGCTCGTTCACGATTTTCAACAACTGAAACCGTCCGTGCTTTGTATTCGACAAGTCGGTTCACCCATTCACGAACAGCTTTAGCTGAGAGGTCTCGTTCTTGCCTTGCGATTATTTGGCTCTCGAGGCTATGGAGTCGTCGATGCCGAACCGTCATTGCTGACCATTTCGCGAATATCTCTCTACATACATCCAAACGTTGTCGTTCCACCCATTTCTCTTGCTGGCGCTTCCGATACCGAATCATCCAATCTGAGAACACTTGTTTCTGTATGAAGAACGCTCGGGCCTTGACCGCCTGTTCCTTCATATGAGACTGCTGGTGATAACACCGTCGCCACGTGGCAAAAGCATTACGTTGGATGAACGTGAGCTCGAGGTTTTCCGCTTTTCCAAGGTCGCGCTGGCGTGCAACGAATAGGGACCGCCAGTTCTTGAGACAGCTTTGCATGAGCTCTTGACATCTCGCCTTGTCGATCTCGCTTGCGAGGTCTGAGTTGTCATGGGGAAAGAAAGTCAGACAATGACATACCTCCCGATCGGATATTGTACTCACTGTTCTTTTGCTGGACAAGCTGGATCTTGTCCTTCCACTGTAACAACACCGATGCTTTCAAACTCTTTCTCTGCTTCTCTTGTAGATATCGACAACGATATTGTTGTACCCAGACTTGGAGTGCCGCTCGACTAAGCTTTGACTCTCGAACGACCTTGATCGAGTGAGCTTTCCTCACAAGGACCTGGGAAGCGATTCAATCGACGGAGTTAGTAGGTATATCTTTAGTACTAGGGAACTCTTGATCGACACTCACCTTCATACCAGTCATACGATCCGTCCAGCGCTTCACGATTGTTTTCTTCAACATCCGAGACCGAAACTCGTCGGCTTTATTGCAGTCGGATCTGGGACAAACGCAAAGGCTGTCAGACAATATCTGCGTTGGTGATTAATTGCACCCGCCTCAACAACTCACACCGTCGCTCTCCACCGTGTCCACCCCTCTTCTTGTAGCTCTCGATCCACTTTGACTCGATGAGCCTCAACGATGTTGTTCAAATCCACTAGTCGTTTCCATCTTTTGAAACTTTGCTTGACTAGTCGGTTGATTTGTGCGATGGCCAAGCTACCTTCTTTATTCCGAAGATCCGCACGGTGTTTGGCTTGATAGGACCAGATCGAAATGGTCGAGCGTAGTAGATTATCATCTTGAAACCCGACAGCTTTACAGTGGAGTTGTCTGTCACGCCATATCTGTCAACACGAACAATATAGTCAGTGAGTCGTCAGAAAATTCGACCGGAGCCACCAATTGAATTCCGACTCACGCGGAAGCACTCCTCCGTAATCTTTCTTTCACCTCTTGACCGGATTTCCACTTCCTTTCTCTTCATTTCCACACTCCATTTCTCCTTCGCTTTATTCTTCACCCTTCCCAGCCATGTCGTCCAAGCTTTCTTCCTCAAACGTTCTTCCCTCGCCTCCCGCATCTCATCCGCCTCTCTCTGGCATCTTCTCACACGTAGTGCTTCCCTCCACTGCTCCAGAGTTGCCATCTGGACGTTCTCCACGAAGATTCGGTCGGCATACACGGTCGACCTCTGTCTTTTCTCACTCATGGTCCTCCATCTCTTGAACAACCTTCCTTTCTTCTGCTGTTCGCACTGTCTGATTTTATCCACCGCATCGACGACTTCATATTCAAACACACCCAACCAGGCTCTGAACATCCTACTCTTGAGTCCGTAATTACAGAACTCTTGAGCTTGCTCCCACATCGCAGCTGTGTCATATACGCACGTTTCTTCGAGGTCGTAGGCTTCATTCTCGAGCTGGACCATCAGTTGTGAAGTTGTGGATTGTAGGGCGCGGATCGGAGGTGTAGCCGCTGTGATCGAGGCAATCGTCGCATGGGTTGAAGGAGTTGCAGGATCAACAGGGGGTCGGCGAGGAGGTTGACGAGGAGTTGATGTGATATTCGGAAGGTTCAGGGTGGGTGTAACGGGTGTCGTCAATCGGGATTGGGAAGTCGTCGCTGATAGACCAGACGGTGTTCTTTGATGTCGGGATGTATGGATAGGCCCACCATGCGCTGGAGGGATCGAAGAGCGGTGTGGTGTGGAAGCCCTCGACGATATTGCACCGTTGATGATCGTCGATGGCGTCGTTGCAGTGGTCTGATCGTTGGCAACATCTTGAGAATCCAATAATGAATTGGATAAAGTGTAGCCAATGGTATCGTACGAACCATTATCGAGATAATCCCAGTCGATTTGTTGGAATCCTCCTCTTTCTTGTCGACCCATGTCAGATCCCCGATCTATCCTTGAATTTACATTCGAATTCGCTGGCCTCAACGCAGACCCAGTGTCTGTCTCCTCGTCATCTCCGAGATTGGAGTTTGCATCCTCCAAGAATGGAACTTTCGTCTTGATGGGTGTCGACGATTTCGGTCGACTATACTCCTTGATCCTCCCATTCCGCCCTTGCACTGACTCTTCTTCCTCTGAGAATGAGAATGACCCCTGCTCTAAAGGCAGACTAGCAGACGTACTTGCTAGCCACCGTTGGACATGATGAATCTTGGAACTATCAATCGCTTCTCCAGGCACCGGTACCGCCTTCTCCTTCTCAACCTCGCCCGTTTTTGCTCCATGCTTCTCATCAGCCTGAAGAGCACGTAACAGCCTCTCAAACCGATCTTTTAACGTTGGTGCTTTGATCTCATGTATCTTGAGGAGGATACGATAATAAAGATCTTCAGACGCTGGATCGAGATCAAATCGTTGCACTGCTTGATCGTGAGCGGTATCGAGGGCTTCCAGACTTTCGGCATGGGGAGGGACAGATGCGATAATTTGCGCGATGATTTCCCAGTCTATTTGAGAGATGTCGCAGGTCGGGAAGGTGAGAGATTGGGATTGGGATTGGGATTGGGAGTGAGTGAGGTCATGACGCCGAGAGAACGGTGGTAGAGCGGACATGGTATCGTAGAATTAAACGGCGATTGGCGGGGCGTTGGGATCGCCTAGTTTTCAAGTTTGATAGGCGAAGAGTTAGACGGTCGATTAATAGAAGCTGAATGAGCGTATTTGAGGCCTGTTCGCTGGGAATCCGGGTCGGGGGTCCGGCAATAACAAAGCGCTTCGACACTTGATCACTGGCCAACGGCGACCGTTCCTTGCTCTATCGTCAAACGATCAATCCGTCACTTGTGCTGTCGTAATTGGTATAGTCTCCAGCTCTGGTGGCCTTTCTTTGACTTCATTGTCCGAGTATATGGATCTGTCCGACGGAGGTTCATTGGACGACCGACTTGAATCCGTAAACATGCTTGCCGTATGAATTCAGCCTGGCGTCGCTCATTGTTTACGATTTCCCCATCAACAGGATGGGGAGAGGGGGAGGGAGGGCGGCAACGAGGAGAGGCTTGACAGACGCGTCGCAAAATGAGGGACGAGTCGGTACAAGGTTGGGGGAGCCGACCGTGTCCTTCACGTGAGACCTGACCCTCCTCGATACATGGCCATCCTGCATCTTGGATGATGGCACTAGAGGATGGATAGCTAATGAATATAACATGTTGGGTAGCGACACATGGATATCCTATCCCAGAACGACGGAAGACGGAAGATACAGTGGCAGAAAAGATAAAGGACCCCTGGATTATGAAAGGGCCCGGAATTGGGAAACGTAAGTGAAAGAGGAGGCAGGGAATTGGAAAGGGTTGACAGAAGGTAGAACGAAGCAAAGAAAGATAAAATGAAAGACAGGAAGGGAGTTTGAGAATGAAGTTCCGGCGGGTATCGTCGAATTCTTTTCCCGGTATGTAGTGTCGAGGCAAAGAACATTCGCCTCGTCTTGTCCTCCTTCTCTTCCTGCGTCCGAGTGTTTGCTGCTGACGTTCTAATAAGTGATCGGACTTTTCATACCACTTAACGATCTCGCTTTCTGTTTCCTCTGAATATTTCTGATCCAATCACTTTCCTCTTCCGTGATCACATCTTCACCGACATCCGGATGACATTTGTATACTTTCGTGTCGAGGACGAAGTGGGAGCGGTTGTAGAGTTCGTCGAGGGGTTCAGACATTGAAGGGAGGGCTGTTATGCATCTATCTGTTACTTGTTTAGCCCAGACTGAGGAGAAGAGAAGGTTTGAATGTCAGTATGTTTCTGTTTACGCCCGATCGACTCTCACCTCGTTCGACGGTGATAAACGAAACTTCGGGTCCAGGTCCCGCCCGGCGAAACTGCACACCAACTGGCTACCAAAAAATGTCTTGACTCACTAAAGTACTCCTGACATCTCTTGGGCGTCCAACCAACCGGCGGATCCTCTCGAATACTCCTTAGATTATGCAACTTATCCCCCAACTTGACCTGTCTTGCCTCTTTACTTTTCCCACTCGCCGTCTTGACCTGCAGCGCCTTCCTATCCTTACTACTCGTATACGCTGGATCCGTACACTCCTCCACAATCCTCGCTACTTCCTCTCCAAACTCTTCAGAGATCTCTTCAAGGGTCGTATCGGTATCTTCGACGGTATCGTGCAGTATCGCTGCTTGCAACGTGGGAAGGTGGGTTACACCATAGGAAGACAGAATGTGGGCGACTGCAAGAGGATGGTTGATGTAAGGCGTAGAGTCGGTGTTCTTTCTTCGTTGGTTCTCGTGTTTGCGAGACGCAAACTCGGTAGTTTTGAGAAGGATAGCAACGTCTTTCACGGCATCACGACCGCCGGTGGAGGGCGAGGATCCGTTCTGTTCGAGATTCAACTGGTTCACGTTGGAATCTGAATCATCCTTTGGGCTGATTGCTGATTCTTCCTGTTCTGACTCGGGATCACTACCCAAATCAATCATCTCAGCCAATGGCGTTCTCATCCCCACTGCCCCGGACCGAGCCCCAGCTTGTTCGACCCCCGCTCGATAATCCAAATCAGTCGTACTCGCACCCGAGACCGTACTCAACCTTCTCTCTTCACCTCCTGACATCGTCGTGGCCGTCGTCGGATCTCTTCGTCCAGACATACCCGACGAAATCATCAAAGAGGGCAAGATGGCGGATTGCTTTGTTTATATGGAAGATGGGAATGTGAAGATTAGAAGTTGTTTGGATGGAGGGGATGATTGTTGCGAAAATATAAAGGGAGTATGAGGGATTGGAATGGGTATATGTGGAAAGGATGGTTGGGCAAAAAGGGTGACTACACTATAAAGGCTGGAGGACGGTTACGGAGAAAACACTGTGTACAGTCCGGTATTCATAGTGCTACTGGACAGGTTCCAATGATGAGGAAAGACATGAGAGAGCAGGAAGTGTGCTACGTCTTTGGGGAGAAAGGGGAACGTATTGTGAATTCGTGCCTAGCACGCTTCATGGAGGATGTTCTACGTCACGCTACAGAATACTATTCTTCCATTGATCGAAACGTCGCGGAAGACGACAAAAGCGACTCTGCACGAGATAAACAGCACGCACGGAAAGGGGTAGGGAAGACAAGCGAACCGATCAGCGCGTGAAATCGAGCGAGAACGCACGGAAACAAAGAGAGATATAAAAGAGGATCCGCGGAACGATGAATCGGAATAAATATAATCTGCGTTAGGCTTCGGACTGGAGAGAGACAAGGATGAGGACTTGTGGAGCATGGGCTAGGAAGTCGACAATAACTCGGACTGGGTGTCAGGCCCCGAGCCCAGAGGCCCATCCCCAAACCCTTCCTTTAAGGTTTCCGAGGGAGCACACCAAAGCACCTACGAACAACTGTGTTTTCCGACGTGACGTCGGTTTCACATCCATTATTGCACACTGTCGCCGCCAGCCTCGCCCCCTGATGTCTACGGTCTTCGACTAGCTGGGATGTCCGTGGATGACCAAACCAAACTGCACGCGCGCGCGCGCCGCGCCCACTCCCAATTATTGTTATTGTTACTTTCACATGTCAATTTCCCTTTGGCTTTCTTTACTCCGCCTACGGACGGATTTGTCCGGAATTCCAAATCAAAAGTCCGCACCCCCAACTCCTGACAGCGCAAGGGGGGGCCAAACAGCTGAAACCCGAGTAAGAGCGCGAGTGAGTAAAATCACGAACGAAACTCGAAACTCGAATGTACAAACTCGAACGCGCGAATAAACACGACAGGAACGACTAAAATGACACACGGGTGAAAAAAAGAAAGAGGGGGGGGGGGGAGGGGGCAGGAGGGTGGGAAGAGGAGAGAGAGAGGGCGTACAAACTCACAAGGAGGGAGGGGCGAGCGGCACAGCCCACCATTTCACTTCCCCCTTCAATCTCCTACCCCTCCCTCCCCACACACACATACACACCATCCATTCGCATTCGCATTCGCATTCGCATTCGCATTCGCATTCGCATTCGCTGTCGCCGTCGCCGTCGCATTCGCATCAAACTCGCTCACCCGAACGGCACCGTCACCGTTCTCATCATCGTCACTGTCACCATCACCATCCCACACCGCATCCAGTCTCACCTCACACCTCGCACCTCACACAGACAGATCCCCAGACGCCAAGCAGCCACCGTGCTTCCTCAACGTACCGTCAAACTGGCGACCCGTACCCTCTTCCTCTCTCGAAGGCTCGCCTCTTCTCCGTTCCTTTCTCTCCGTTCATCTCCATCCGCAACTGCAACTGCAACTGCAAAGTACATAACGAGATCCTTCGCGGTTCCTCCCAAACCAGCGATCCGAGTGACTCGACAAAAACCCCTTACACCTGATCTCAAAGTCCCAGATTCTGAACAGAAACAAGGATCTAACAAAATGTCTGCTTCTTCGGAGTACAGCACGCGCGTCATTGGTGTGAGTATGAGCGGAGCGAAGGCGGACGCTGTGAATGCAGATGAGGCTAGATGCTTGGTGCCCGATGATCGGTGCTCGGTGTTCGGGCGTGAAACCTTCACCAGGTCGGGTCAGCACCAATGGGCGATCTTGCATTGACTAACGTTTCTTCCTCTTTTTCTCTTCTTTCGTTTCCTCCTTTCCTAATCGCAGGCCCCCAACACCTTGGAGCACCGAACTTTCATCGAGAAGAACGGTAAACCCGTTTCTGCTTTCCACGATGTTCCTTTGTTCGCTGATGAGTCCAAGACGATCTTGAACAGTGAGTTCTTTTCAGTTTTCTTTTTACCGGCTTTTTCTGCGTTCTTGCTGGCTTCCGTGCTCTCGCTGGGTTTCGTCTCCAGTGCACATGAAGCCACGAGGTAATAACCCGACTTGATTGCGCGCCGCGTTCATGTCGCTAATCAATGAACCTGCCTTGTAATCGCTGCTGTTTTCTCACTTCACTCGCTCCTCTTCGCTCTCTCTGCGCCATCTGTCCTCACTCCACGCCCTCTACCCTCTCCCACCTCGCTCGGCATCGCCTCACTCTCGCAGTGATCGTCGAGGTTCCTCGATGGACTAACGCCAAGATGGAGATCTCCAAGGAGGAGCCCTTCAACCCTATCCTCCAGGACACCAAGAAGGGCAAGCTTCGATTCGTTCGAAACTGTTTCCCCCACCACGGTTACATCTGGAACTACGGTGCTTTCCCCCAGACCTGGGAGGACCCCACTGAGGAGCACGCGGAGACCAAGGCCAAGGGTGACAACGACCCTCTTGATGTGTGCGAGATCGGTGAACAGATCGGCTATGTCGGTCAGATCAAGCAGGTCAAGGTACTCGGTATCATGGCTCTCCTCGACGAAGGTGAGACTGACTGGAAGGTTCTCGTCGTTGACGTGAACGACCCGCTCGCACCTCGATTGAACGATATCGAGGATGTCGAGAGACACCTTCCCGGTCTTGTCCGAGCTACGAACGAGTGGTTCCGAATTTACAAGATCCCGGACGGAAAGCCCGAGAACGTCTTCGCCTTCTCTGGTGAAGCCAAGTCTAAGAAATACGCTGTCGAGATCATTCACGAATGCCACGAGGCTTGGAGACGATTGATTAGCGGTGAGGCCCCCGCTAAGACCGCCTCTTACGACCTCTCCATCAAGAACATCACCGTCGAGGGTTCTCCTGGATTCGTCAAGACTACCGACGAGGTTTACACTTCTATCCCCGCTGACGATCGACAACCCCCTGCCGCGGTCGACCCGTCCATCTCCAAGTCGTTCTTCATCTCCTCCGCCTCTATCTGAAGCCATAGCCACTTGTGAGAGGTGAGGGCGAAGGCGAGGGGTGGTGTCGTGTCATGTTTCGTTTGCCTGTTTGCCTGTTTGCCTTTCTTGTGGGTGAGCGGCAGGGCTACGCCCGTGTCCTTTTACAATGAAAGGTTGTCAAGGACAGAACGGGAACACGGAATATGAAATGCAATTAAAATGAAATGGAATCGAATCGAATCAAATCGAATCGAATGGAATTGCATGGAGAAATACTGACTATCGAAAGCCCAGTTCACAGTTGGTTATTCGCGCTTGGTCTCAGTTCAGAGGACGTCCGACTGTCGCTTTCTTCACACTTGAACTGGTGCGTCTTCCTTGAATATTATATTGAAGCTAGGGAAGGGAGAGATAAAAGGACGCGATCGAGCCAGTGTGGGCAACTATGAAGAAACCCTTGAAAGTGATTTCTCATTCATCAGCTGTCTGATGTATCCTGCGAAGCCAAACTTGCCCCTTTTGAAAGTACGTGCGTGCTTTGGCGCTCAAGACAGGCGCGAACAAAGGTATCAACCTCCCGGATGCTCATAATTTCACCATGCCTAGCGTCGCCACCGCAACCACGGTCTGGCGTTACCCTAATCAAATGAGGGCTGCAGATATAGTTGGACATTAGCATAGAGAAAAAAGAGGCAGGGCGGAATGGAATGGATCAGAATTGAATGTGTCTTGGAGCAGACCGTCCTCGGTTTTAAGTCCCATGATATCGCACAACGTTACATCCGTCTTTTCAGATTCGCCGTAGACCACATCGGACATCTTGATATCTTGGACCCTTCTACGCTCTACCCCTGGCCTCACCCGTGTGTCTACCTGATCACTGAATGATGTGGGAATGATCGACTGGTCTCAAACAAGAAAGAGTGCTACCGACCCCACATGCACATCCTCCCGTCCTTTCCGGCTGTCTCAACGTCTCGTCCGCGTTCGCCACGACTCGCAAAGATCCAATCCACTAGATTAGATTCAAGAAATTCAGAATGAGGATCATTAAATTCAGAAACTTCGAGCCGGGACGAACAGCAGAAACTTGAGGAGCCAAAGATAGCAAACGCGATTCCCGATGTGACTGGCCCGTTTTTCTTCAGCTGGAACGATTGAATGAAGTTGCGGATTGCATGGGTATATTATAAAACATCCGTTACGAACTTATGACCTCCATCGCCATTCCACACTTCCTAGTGGATGTCTTCTATTTGCTTCTCTCGCCGCGAGACCTCACGACGAGACCACCTCCTTGCACCCACGCCGCACGCCGAAAAGCTTCTTCTTCTTGGGGTCGGTATTCGAACCCGGAAAAGATTTCTTGAAATCGCCAACTTGCTTCTGGTCTCCTGTTTGCGTAATATCCTATTTATTCTCACATGTGCACATGTTCTTCTCTTGTCTTCTTAGTAAAGAAGAAAAAAAAGGAACTCCTATCCTCCGATGCTCACCCCTATTCTAAAGCGATGCACATGCGTTGCAAATCTCGTAAGGAATCTGAGAACGAGAGCACTTCAATCTGCATGGACTATGAATGATGGTGATCGTCATCGTCATCGTCATCGAGTCGTGAATTGTGGGGTGTATGTAAACCATGATCGTTCGTAAGAATGTGCTGGTGGAACGTGCTTTCCCTTCCATTCTCGTCCTCATTTTCCGTCCTCGTCACCGCCACCCACCTCCAACCGCCGTCGTCGCCACCGCCATCATTGCCATTCCCGTTCCCGTTCCCGTTCCCGTTCGGATCGGATCGGACACATTGGCGATTGTGTAAAAGGTACGATGAGGACTGTGCTTTGGTAATACGATGCAATCCAATACATACGATGCAATGCAATGCCATGCCGTGTGGAAGACAACACAAGATTGGATTCGTAGACGCACATGTCCCTCTCCCTCATAGCTCCCGGATTCTGTACTCTAACCGTTGCAGCCAAACGGACGACAAAAAGGAAAAAGCTCGCTCTGGCGCGCCCGCCGAGCTGCTTGTTAGTCGGTCCGTCGGTCCGTCGCGGTGGCGATGGCGATGGCGATGGCCATGGTGGTGCCGCCCGCTCAACCAAAAGCAACCAAAAAAGAACAAGGAAAAAAAAAAAATTAAGAAAAATGGAATTATGAAACCCTTGCAACTTTGATTAGGCACGAATGAACACCAAAGAATAAGAAGAAGAAATGCCCCAGGGACCCTGAAACAGGAGATAGAGACAGAGACAGAGACAGAGCCAGAGACAGCGACACAGCAGATAACAAGCAAGTGGGTCAGACACGTACCAGACAGATAGATAGACAGACAGACAGACAGACAGATAGAAACGAATACAATATGAGGTCCAAGGTGATTGAGATCAGGTAAGTTGTTTCGTTCTCTTGGAACTCTCTATACCCGTTCGTCTTTTTTATACATATATCAAGTGATATAATGTTTGAGTTTCGCATTCCGGACCACGGTTTCAGTGATGCCCCAATACTGCTGACTGACGCGTCGTGACGTGGTCTCCATGATTCTTTGGCTTTTCCTGGTTCTGTTTCTGTTTCTGCCTTTTTTTTCTCTTAGTTGGCATGATACCCAACCGGTCTACTCGTGTGATTTCCAACCGATCCCCCTCTCTCAACTCAAACGGATCCTCCCTTTCCCTCCACCACCTCCCCATCCTGCCCCTACTCAATCTCAGTCTCATTCTCATTCTAACCTTCATCCTCATCCTTTGACTCCTACGCTCTCACACACGACCCCGGCGTCCGCATCGGCCTCGGTGCCCTCTCGACCCCCTGCTTCGCCACGATCATCATCGAGTAAGCCGGTTTCTTATTCATCGACTGGTCATCACGACGTAACGAGCGTACCACCGCCGAGCGCGGGAACGAACGTAAACGCACTCGCCGCTGCTTCAATTGTATCACCGAAATCGACACCGACACCAACACCGACACTGGCAGCCGTCATACCTTCTCTCCCTCCTCCCCCCCCTCCTTCTCCTTCTCCTTCTGCATCTACTTCCACTCCTACCTCCGCGGCCCCTCCACCCATCCAGCAGGCGTCTTGCATTCCCCCACAACCCATTTCGCCGTCATCGTTTTCGGCGGTGGCGAATGTGAGTCAATCTTTTGTCGCTGCTACACCGACGACGAATGGTTCGCAAGTGCCCGACCGAGGTCTTGGAGCTCTCGGTCTGGTAGCGAGCGGAAGTGGAACGATCGCACCACAAACGACAGCAGCGCCATTGACAACTCATGGTGCCCATTCAAGCAGTCCAAGCACAACGACAAGCACAAGCACAAACACTGGCGCGCCCGCACCCGCAAGTGATAGGAATCAGGTTCAGGGTACGAGAGCTTACAGGTTGGCAACCGGGGGAGCGGATAAGACTGTTCGGGTGAGTTTCTAGATTCTCTCTCTCTTTGGCTTTGTCTTTTTCTGCCCTGATTGACGGTGACCCTGTACGTCTTCTGTCTTTGTACTTACTATTCTTTGCATGTTTATTTCCTTCGTTTCGGTTCGCCTTTTTGGACTCTTCCAGATCTGGATGATCTACCCAAACGTCCAAACAACAGCCCAACAAGCTCTCCCCGGTTCTGAAACCATCAAACCCCATCCAGCTCGATCAGTTTATCTCGCGACTCTCAAGAGACACACAGCACCTGTTAATGTTGTCAGATGGAGCCCTAACGGCCAGATCTTGGCCAGCGCGGGTGATGGTGAGTCTATCTGAGTCTGAGTGTTCTGCAGCACGGTCCAAGAGGCGGGGCGGGGCAGCATCGACGAGCATCTTTTCTTACCTTTGGCCGCTATCCTTGCCTCTGTTTCGCAGACGGTGTCATCATTCTTTGGACGCCTTCAGACCTCCCGACGACCAACTTTGGAGAAGACCCAGCGGATGAGATGGGTGATAAGGAGTACTGGCGGGACAAGAGGGTTATCAAGTGGGTCTTTCTTTTGTTGGAGTATTTTCGCCGGCAATTGGGACGGACGATTCTGCATAAATTATGCTAATTTAGTCATCATTTTCACGATTGCTCACCTTTCGCAGCGTGACAAAACAATCCATCTACGATCTCGCTTGGTCTCCTGATGGAAAGTACATTATTGCCGGGAGCACGGACAATCTCGCGCAGATATTCGCGGTAGCAGATGGTAAGTAGAGCAAGGCCAGCCAGCCGAAAAACAACAACGCCGATACGATACGTCGTACGTGATTCGATCCGAGATCTAATCGCCTGTGCCTTGTTTTTGTCCTTTAGGCCTTTGTGTGCATCAGATACAAGACCACTCTCATTATGTTCAAGGTGTAGCATGGGATCCGTTGGATGAATATATAGCCACGCAGAGCAGTGACCGGTGCGCAGCCCTACTCTTTTTCGCTAGTCCTTAATATCCGATCAAAGTCTTGAAGTACTGACTCTGTGCTCCTTCTTCGGTCAATCCCAACCCCAACCCCATCCAATCCATACCAGATCTGTTCAAGTCCATGCCATCACCCAGCGTGGCAATACGCTCACCGTCCATCCCGCCTCGCGACACGGTCGCTCAAGCTCTCACAGCTCAATGGACATCAAGACTTCTCGAGCTGCCTCCTTCAATATGGGTAGGCCCAATATCGCCAGGCGTTCGTCGAACGCATCCGAAGCCGGGTCGGCTATCACGCTTGCCTCTGAGATCCACGACCCCGTCGTTGGATCATCCCAAGCCCCATCAACGCCGCTTCCTCTTCCTGCGACACCAATGTCCGCAATGGACCCTCCACAGGCCAGGAAACCGTCTTCACGTCGGTCCTCTTTCTCGAAAGAATCATTGGCTGGGTCGCCATTGCTTGCACCTGTCAGGGACCACCGAGGTACACGCTCGCCATCACCGGCTCCTTTACCCGCAATTCGACCAACCCCACTTACAGCGCAATCAATACATCAGAAGCTATACGGAGACGAGCTGGCCACCACTTTCTTCCGTCGGCTCACTTTTTCACCAGACGGTGGATTACTGCTTACGCCGGCTGGACAGATCGAAGAACCTCATTGGCCCCCGGCACCACCCTCTTCGTCCGAAGATGAATCCACCGCGAGTGCTGCCTCTATCCCCAAGCCTAAGAACGGGAATGCCGATAGCAAGTCCACTGTCTACATCTATACCCGAGCAAACTTGCACAGACCGCCCATCGCTCATCTACCCGGTTACAAGACTACGACCCTCGCAGTCCGATTCTCTCCCATTTTCTATGAGCTGCGTCAAATGTCCGCAGAAGCTGCCACACTTCCTCCCAAGCAGATCATCTTGGATAAGACAAACCCCAACCCGGTACAGGTCTCGTTGGAGGTCCCGACTGCCCCCGCATCCTCATCATCTGCATCTGCACCAGCGGACGGCAAAACCAAACATGCACCGACAAGCGTCTTCTCCTTGCCATATCGGCTCATGTTTGCGGTTGCTTCGCAAGACGCTGTCCTGTTGTACGATACTCAGCAGGCTGGACCAATCGCCATCATCAAGGGCCTTCATTACTCGGCGTTCACGGATATTGCTTGGTAAGTCGGCTTGATTGCTTTCTTCTTTATCCGTTTTAAGTCGCCAGAAGCTAATCTTGGGTCCGAAATGTGATCAGGTCGCCTACGGGAGATTCATTGTTCCTCTCGTCGTCAGATGGGTATTGTTCGATCGTGGTGAGTCCCCGCCCCCCCCCCCCCGCACTGTCCTCTTACTCGTGTTTCTACTGGGCAACACCTGATCAATCTCAAATTTACAACAGGTCTTTGACGGCGTAGAGTTAGGAGCTCTCCATCCAATCCAGCAACATCAGAGACAACTGCAGGCCATCGCCCAATCCCATGCCTCAGCTCACAGCAATCACAACGTCTCTCTCCCCCCGTCACCTGCACCCTCGCACGCCAAACCCGCTATCCCTGCCTTGACCTCCCGCTCAGAACGAGAGAGCTCGGCATCTAGCATGGCATCGATGGCCACAAGCGCTGATCCTTCTAAAGGAGACGGTGTATACAGTTCAGCTGTTAGTGAAACCGCCGGTCGAGTTCCAAGCGCCACCCCTTCCACATCGACAGCTGCTGTGGAGCACTTCCTTACGCCCGAAAAAAGATCATCCGAGCCTGCACCATCCGAACGACCCCCCAAGAAGAGGAAGGTCGAGTTGACATCGGAGCCTGCTGCTCCGTAAGCTATAGCCAAACAATACTTCCACTCCATGATGAACCAAAGAACCGATATCTTCCCTCCCTGCCTCTCTTCCATCAGTGTGATATGTTGTATCGCATGTCGTCGTCATTCATGATCGTCACAGAAGTCCTAAATCTTTGTTCTCTTTCATATACTACAGGTCAGTTTCACTCGAAATACCCCCACCGGGTGAGTCTGGTCTTCAATTAAGCCCAAAAGCCCGTTCTAGCTCGAGCACCTGCTTCTCCATGTGCTGCAGCAATGCGTCTTCTCGCAATCCATCGAAAGGCTTTACCATCTTCTCGGGAGTGATACTGGCAGGGGCCGGGACAGATTCTGCGAAATCTTCTGGATGCTCATCTCTTGCGTGTGCTTCAGCTTCCAGATCAGGCGGAAGGATATCATCACGCTTAATCTTGTTCAGAGTTGACTGCAGAGCGCGAGTCCGTTGCTCCAAGTCTTCGGATGTTGTGGGAGATTGACTGCAGAGACTGAGGAGAACAGATGTACGACCTCGCAGCTGGCCGAGGCGTCGAGAAGGAGCAACAGAAGCCGCAAACGCGGTATCAAAGCCCTCTTGGAGTGTCGATAGCTTACCCGGCTCGATACCTTCTCGGTAACCAGCCTGCAGAGAGAATCATCTTTTCGGAATCAGTTTCTTTGCCACAAGATCCCTTGGCGCAGAAAGGTCGAGAAGCACTCACGTCTTCATATTTGCTCTTCAACTTCTCGTATTCCTGTTTCACAAGCGGATCCTGATGGCTTCCTTGATCATAGTGAGTGCGCGCACCACCGTCATCCTCGAGCCAATCGTCGTCTGAGTCAAGAGCAGGGGAAGAGCCAAGCACCGGGGATGCAAGGATCTAAAAGATTTGACAGACAATGTCAGTGTCCAAAGATCCAAGATACGTAAAAGGCTCCGGTAGACATACCTTTTGCTTCAATTCGAATCCCTCCTCTTGATCATCGTCATCATCAGCCACGCCGAGCTTTTGCCCTTTCCTGAACACTTCGCCTTCTTCGGCGATCCACTCCTTGTTGACCCTTTCTAACGGCGAGGTCACTTCCTCTCTGCTCGACCATCCCTCTGCATCACCGGACGCCTCCTTGACAGAATCAGTCGTTTGAAGCTTGAGTGCTGGAGGAGCTGCTTTAGCTAATCGAGACGGATACGCGCCGGACTTCGGAGTGAACTCCTCGGCATCACTGTCATCCTCGTCTGAACCACCTATGGAGAAATTGGGACTAGTGATCTCCAAAGAAGGAGCTCGCATGTGTCGGCGATTCGGTGTGGTGTTGATGGACGGTCGGAGATTGTCGCCAAGCCGGTCACCAAAGACGGCCTGTAGATCTGTCGATAGAGGTCTTCTTCGTTGGGGAACGGCCGCGAGAGCAGTCTGGACATCGGCGACCAGGGGTGTCAACAAGTCGTTGAGCGCCAGCAGTCTCTCCAATCGCTCAGCGTCCTGGGTATCTTGGATCATATCGGCGATGCGGTCGAGCAGCGCCTTCGTCTTTTCCACCTCCACGATGATATTCTCTTTCTCAGAAGGCTGAAGAGTGCCTTCAAGGAGAACTCGGGCATTCAAAAGCTGTTCAGCCGAGTGCTCTGCAGTAACAAGAACGACATCTGGCTTCATAGTGAAGACGGCGTTTCGAGCGACACCTGCAGGGGTGTCGGCGGCTCTGCGGATCTGTTCCAATGTCTTCGCTTCCTCTGCCTCTCGTGCTTGCTTCAAAATGGTCGATTTGCGCAGGGGAGCCCATATGGCGTCCTGGGCCGCTTGTGATAGGGCATCACCTCGACCTTTTAATGCAAGTTCTGTATTGGTTATGCATGTTTGCAGAAGCTGCCGAGCTTGCTCGACCTGTCGCTCGGCCGAGATTGATGAGACTGAAACGTCGACACATCGAAGCGTTGTGTTAGCCTTCATAGCAACATTAAGAGCCATTAATCCTGCTTCGCCGATGCCATTGTCCGTTAGATCCAAGTGAATGATTGTCTTGATATCGGGAATCGTCTCGGCCAAAGCGATGGCACCCTCGGCCGTCATTGAAGTGTTGGACAAGAAAAGTCTTTTGAGGGACTTGTTCACCATCAGGGTAGACCTGAGTGCATGAATGCCATCCAAATTCGGTCCACAGCACGGGTTGGAGCTCAAGTCCAATGTCTCCAAGGTCGTATTTTGACGCAGAGCTTCAGCGATGTTGACGAGGCCAGCCGCATCTATCTTATTATCGCTCAAATTGAGGACCTTAAGAGTTTTGTTCCGCTTCAGGACCTGGGCAATATAGCTAACACCACCCTTGATGTCATTGCTCCTGACGTCCAAAGTAACTAAACGTCCGAGCTTTTCAGGTTCAGCGACCGGCACAACAGACGTCGTTGCCTTGGTCTCGTCCGGGTTTCCTCCCGTCAGATTAAGAGATTCAGGAGAGAGGCGATTGGTCGAGACGGTGGTATCTGGATAGTCCCGGAGCATAACCGCGACCGCAACTGCGCCGAGAGCGTTGATCTTGTTTCGACGAAGTGAGAGATTTTTGATATCTGACCGGCGGATACTCTGTCCGAGGCGTTCCAAACTGGCTGCTCGAAGGCTGCAATTATCCATCTTCAGGGTCTGCACCACTGCAGGCCCATCTGTATCGACCATTCGAAACATTGGCGCCATAGATTTGGTGTATTCATCGTCATCAGCTTCTTCCGCATCGATTCCATCCTCGACGGCTTCAGTGGCCGGAAGTTGGACACCAACGACCAGCGCTGACATCAGATATTCAACTGACCGCTTATCAAGAATGTTATCCGAAATGTCCAAATACTTCAAAGTCCTAGCTTGTTTCAAGTAGTCCGAGACCATTCTCCATCCTGCCGGTTTGATCTTTTTATTGCCTGCCAGACTAAGATACGGCAGAGTTCCCGAGACGAGGAGTGCGTGTAAAATCGGCTTCAGTGCGTCATCGGAGAGGATACCACCTTCCAAAGTGAGTCTAGCCAAACCCCATTCAAGACTTAGGACATCTGCAAGTGATTCGGCGACATGTTTATTGAGCGTCGGTTCGACTTTAAAAGGTAGGTTAGGAGCTCGATCGGTTTGTTCATTCGGGCTGAAGGCAGAAGGTGCAAGATTGGTATCCGAGGAAAGTAAGAGATGTCGTGGCTGAGGTGTGTTTGCATTCGTCTCCGCATAGGCTGGGGGTGCAGCCGCTGCGATCGCCCATCTCAAGCCAACTCGAACAGGTTCTTCTCTACCTTTGCAGGCGCTTTCGTACAATCCCACAAGACGTTCGCGAGTCCAATAATCCTTGCCGGTGTTCCTCCCCCAATTTTCCTTTGCGGTCTTTTCGATCAGCTTGCGATCTTGCGTCACTTTCTCAGACCAAGGAGAATCGGATGCCGAGATGGGATAGGTGATCGTCATAGCGGGGAGGATGAAAGACGCCCTTTTCAGTGGTCGGGAGCTCGAGGTCGCCGCCACTGGTTGCTGCAGAGAGAAGGGCGAGTGTGAGGAAGCAAATGTGAGCTTGACGGGAGTAGCATCAGATGGTGATGCCTTGATGTCCGGCAGCTCCTTTTCGATCGATCTCGAGTTCGATGCAGACGTTGTCAAGGGAACCGCGGGCAAGGTCTTGTCTTCAGGCAGAGGAGGACTTTGCGTTTGCTTCGATCCCTGCTGGTGTTGTTGCAGAAGTTTGGCATTTTGAGCCGCCAATGCAGCCGCGTTAATGGTCGATGCGGCTTGCTGCCGGAATCTTGCAAAGCCCGAAGCAAAGACGCCTCCCCCGGTACCAGGTGCCACAGATTGGGTCGGAGGCAGGGGTTTATCCTGACCTTGTAGATCTCGCGACTCTCCTCCCTGTGAATCAGAGACTGGTGTAGACTGAGTCGTGGTCGAGGAGCTGGGGATCGACCCTGATGAAACTGAATCAGGTCCAGAACCAGCCTGACCCTGACCTTGTTGCCCAGCTACAATTTTGCCAAGCTTGCTACCCCACGTTCCCACGAATCCAGCGGCAGCACCACCGACGGCTTCACCAACCGCACCGACACCACCAATCACTCCCGAAGCCAAATGTCCAACTTGGTGTCCCAAACCCCCAGTTGCGCCGCTGCCACCTCCGGCGACGTTCGATCCAATATTTCCAGATCGTAGATCTTCGCCCTCCCCTCCAGGTCCACCAAAGCCAACCGAGGTGGGCTGGGACTGGGACTGTGTTTGGTGGATCTCTGACGACGAGTGGGACGCAGGGAAGTCATCGTTCGTGAACCCACCGACAAGTCCAGAGGGATTGGGTAGTTGATAGTCGAATACCCTGGGATGAATGCTTCCCAACGCATCTCGCAATTTACCTCCAAATAATCCCTGTCTGGGAGGCGGAGGTGGAGGTTTCAAGATCCCTTTCTTCGGTTTCGATTGTCTCCGATGTGGCGCAGGAGGCGGCTGAGATGATGACTGTGATTGTAATTGTGAGTCCGAAGCAGAGAGGTCGGAAGATCCTGCCGATTGTAAGGATGAGGATGGAACGAGGGTATCCATTGATTCAGCAGGTGAAGGAGGAGCCGGTCGAGTAGGTTGTATTTCGGATGAAACAGAAAAAGATTGACCGGCGACAGGGATTGGAAAAATCGATGGCTTGGCGAGCGGTTTTCGGCCTTCTGCTGTTACTGGTAAATCGGTTTCAGATGTGATCGGTTCACTTTGAGTGACAATTCCTATCAAATCTGAAGCAGAGGGTCCTGTTCCCAATGGAGACTCCAATGCATCAGAAATCTCTTGTTCGACAAAGCGAGATCCCGTCAAGTTCGGTTTCGTCGGAGACGTAGAGGGGTCCATAGCGAAAGAAGGGATTGTCTGAAGCCAGACGGGGAGAAGTAAGATCGAATGATGGTTATAATGTGATGGCGAGGATCGACAGAACGGGAGTGATGTGAAAGAAAGGTGTACGAAAAGGCGAGTGGAAGATTGTTTTCCGTTTTGTTTTGATGGAGGGTATTTTGGTCTGCGGAGGATGTTTCACCAATGTCTGCGGGCGAAGACTGCGAGATTTGGAAGGGTTGCAGCGGGGTCGGGCGACCAGGTGGTCTGTCTTGAGTCTGAACACAAAGGAAGACGCAGAGGCTTTAGATTTGAGAGAGGCGGGGAGAGGGTTAACAGAGAGACAGAGAGATAGCTTGTTTTCGAACTCAATAGCGTTTGATATTGACCAGCATCTGATGGATCTCTTTGGTATGGATCGAAACCTTAGTTGTGTTGTTAGTTTTTCGGAGATTTGACGAGTTCGTCGTTGATTATTAGATGACGCGCGGGAGGGGGAGGGAAATAAATAGACTGGCGGGCGGACTGCACTGCCGCATTCTCAGACAGTGCCGTTCCGTTCATGGTTCATGGTTCATGGTTCATAGAGTGCGCGAAGGGGGAGCCCGCGTCTGCGAGGGGGGGGCTGTGTCAACAAACTGGCCTGGATCGGATGTGGGTTGTCATCTGAAATGTCCATGTCAACCTATCTGGGGCACAAGTCATGTATTCCCTCTGGTACTATTCTACCGATGACGAACTTATTTCCCATGAGATATGCATTTTGAGTTGTGTCAGAGAGGTTTCAGAGGATTGATTCCCCAACAACCGACCGAAAACGAGATTTGTAGTATCATTTCCACATCAGAATCCATGCTCGATGATTCAATATGGGAGAAATACAAATCTTGCAGCATCTTGAAGCACGTTTGAGTAGTGCCTCATCTGACCCCAGCAAAGACGAGATCGGTGAATGGGGTCGGTACTAGCTAGTTCTCGGAAGTGTGACGAAAGAAACGAGGTCGTCAACCCTTCTGGAGGGATCTTGCGGATATGGGAGATACCGCGTCCGCGTGCCCGGGCCAAAACGAGGAAGGGGGTGCGGGACGGGGAAGACCGGCAATGCAACCGTAAACTATGTGAATGGCTAGAAAAGAAAGTCCCATGAAATGTTAATGGTCTGATGGATGACAGTCTAACAACGACAAATGAGGAATACGGTTCACAACATAAAAGCATCGAGTTCAGTTCAAGCGTATTGAATATTGAATAGAAGCAAGTCCTAAACACGCAATCATGTCAGCATGTCTCCGAGCGGTTCAAGAGGTGTGTCTGACGTGACTCCCTCGTCTTGTACTGACCCGACCTGGATTCTGCCTCCTTTGCCTTCTCGTCTCCTTGTGATGGGGAACCAGGGGAAATGGAGTTCAAATGGCACTGACACTGCCTTGCTTCTGTATGATCTCAACCGTCGCCCCTTTCCCACTCTGATCGAACACCCGCACCACTCATTCTCCGCGTCCATCTGTTCTCCGCTTTCTTGTTATCACGACCGCTTACCGCTCCTTCGGCCTCTGATATCCGTCCTCTTAAATACTGCATCTCCCATACAACCACTCAAACACCCTGCCTCCAAACAGGCATGGGCAGGCTCGATGAAAATCCAGGGCCACGACTGGCGAACCCTTCGTTCCCTACAACTTTTGGCTGCTCGACCTGATTTCTTGCAAGCTCGATTAAAAGTGGAGAAAGAGCATTTGAATAAGTTTCAGACGGTGCACGGGGGTGTGATCTTGTCGGTAAGTCGAAGAGAGACAAAGTGGCTGACATGTATCGAGAGAAAAACTGGATGAGGGCGATAGATATTAGGGGTTGTGGGGAGCGTTCGGAACTCATTCAAGGTGTTAGCATGAGCCTTGAACTCGACTCACCTCACCCTCCTCAATCACCAGTATCCAGCATCGGCCGTGGAGAAATCCTTTGCTGACGTTTGATCCTTCCTTTTGTTCTCCGCGCTCTGCCTTTGCGATTCGCATGTTCTTCATCTCCTCTCCGGACTTTTGTGCGACACTGCCCCACCGACCCTACAGCTCGCAGATTCGATCGGTACTCTCGTTCTGACTGCCTCTGGTCTTCCACCACCCACTGGTCCATCTGTGAACGTCAGTACCGAATTCCTCCGTCCAGCCGGTCGAGAGGGAGACGAACTGATCATCGAAGGCCACACAGTGAAGCTTGGGAAAACTCTGGCAAACACCAGAATAGAGTTTTGGGATTCGGTAGATGTGGACAAGAGGAAGTTGCTCGCTTTTGCTAGTCATACTAAGGCTGTTAACGTCGCTTGGGAGGCGGCTGGAGGGAAATTGATCAAGTATACGAATGATGGAGAATCGATCGTAGACTGATCGACCTGGACAGATTGAAAGCGATCACCAAAGCTAGCCCGACAGGGCGAAAGAAATGACCTGGGCTTGCTAGTGTTTGAAAATCCTTCTCAGATCGGGTCCCTATAGATTGTAATTGCCACCAGGAACCATATTATACATTGCATGCATCGCAACATTTTCAAACGCCAGAACACCTCGACTGAAGACAACTCTTTTCATCACGATTGTGCTCTCATCTCGGTGCCGGCCAATTTGTTCCAGCACCACCAGCAACATTGTCTCCTCCTAGCCTCTGTGCTGCCGAGTTACCCGCACTCGACCCTGATCCTGGACCCGGTCGCTCCAACTCTGCATCAGGTCCAAATTCATCATCGTTCTCCATGTCATCTTCTTCGTCGTCGCCGATATCCCCTGTTCCATAGGATTCGTCGTAATGGCTGTCAAAAATGAGAAAGAATATGCAGACGAGCCGAATGTCAGCGGTTGCCAATTAGCCAAAAGGTCCATCTTCCGGGCGGTAAGAAACTCTGAGTGAAACGAATGATGGAAATCTCCTTCGGGTACTCACTGGTCCTCCCTCTCGTTCCTGCCATGCGGGCCAAAGGGATTATGCCTGCCCGGATCCTCACCAGCTCCCCTGGTAGCGGAAAACCCTCGCGCGAGACCTCCGCCGCCGCTACCGCCTGCACTGCCACTCGGCGCTTCCATGTCTGCCATCAACTTGGCCAGCTGTTCCTGTTTCTCGGAATCAACCTTGTCTGCTCTTGCCTTGGCGAGTCGCTCCAGCTCGGGACGGTAGTCAGTGTTGTATTCTTGTTTCGCTTCTTCCACCGCTTCGAAGAACTCTTTCATTCCAGCTCCAGTCATTGCAGAGACACCGACGGCCTGTGAAAGAGATGGTATCGTCGTCAGTTTAAGCCAGAAGAAGGTGAATAGGTCAAAGAAGCTTACCCTCAAATTCGAATAAAACTCATCCAGCACAAGACACATGCTGCTCATCAGACTGTTCATGTAACTGGGCTCCTCCCCCTCGTCCCGTCCATGCGCCTGCAATGCCTCCTGAAACTTTTCGAAATCTCTCATCCATTCGACTGCAAACTCATAAGGCTGTGCGTCGGTCTTGTTGAAGACGAGGATGAAAGGTAACCTCGTCTTGTACAGGATAGAGCACGCGTACAACATGTTGGACATGAATGTTGCGGGCGCAGTGGTTCGGGGTGTATCGATGATGTAAGCAACGACCGTTGGAAGAGAAGAGGCAATGGCCTCGGTGATGATCGCTCCAGAAGCGGACCAAGTAAAGATCTCAATTTGACCGGGAGTGTCGATGAGGATGTGGTCAACAGTCTCGGCTCGCTTCTCCACGTACCCAAGAACCTGGTCGAACTTGGTCGTGAACAGGTTAAGGGCAGTCAAGATACCACCGTTCGGACCGAGATTGTATTGCTTCATAACCTCTTTATAGTCGACAGTGTCTCGGATGTCAATGTTGGCTTCATATGGCATATGAGTCACAGCGGGGTCCAAGTTGAGAATGTAAGGAGGTGTCTTCTGGGTGTGCAGGTACGAGTTGAGGCGTTGCATCAACGTGGTCTTGCCCTGCGAATGGAAGACATATGTATTAGGAAGTGCATACGGAAAAGAGATCCGTGATGATTCAGTACTTACAGAACCGGCCATACCGATGCAAATGATCACTGTCGGCTCCTTGCTCTTGGCCTTGGCATCTGGTGCCGGACCTGGACCAGAGGAGGTGGAGGCCTCTGCCGAAGCCGAGGCAGGATTAGGTGCGGAGTCAGACATGTTGATGATAAGATGATGCGACGTGGTCGGATATCCTTTGGGTCGGTAAGAAGAAGCCAGCAGTTGAAGATTTCGTTCCATATCTTTAATTGGCCATATATGTCTGATGAAGATGTTTATCATCATGATCGCGTATCTGCGCTTGGTCATGCCGCATCCCCCACTCCCGCCCAATGCTGCTCGCAACTTTTCGAAGGGGGCTGGGTTAGTCGGATCCGCGGGAAATGAGCGCCCGCGGCGCGAGAGAGAGGGGGGGGGTGACGTAAACAGTATATCAGGGCAATTCTCAAAACAACATTGTATATCGTATTAATCGATGTTCACATCGTCTATTAGATAAAGGGCAGTTCTGTCATGTATCACCGTGCTACGTGCGGTGAGTGGTAAAAATAGCCAAGAAAAAGAAAGGTATCCCAATGGATGAGGCAAGATGGATGAATCACAGAGATACGGTAATGCGAGCATGTGAGATGATTCGATGGATGTGCCAACATGGTTAGACATGTCCTCGCGGATTCGAAGGTAGTCGGCATTTCTCGCTGCAATATTCAGAAAAGAAAGATGGAAATTCGCGTTGCCCTTAGCATGCAGATGCAAGGGTTTACAATATGTCCTCTTGTACGATTCGTTGGCCAAAGTTGAGGGGTGTTTCGTTGAGATGCAATTCTCGCCGCCCATTGGGGGACTTCTGTCTAATTGGGTGATCTCCAGCAATGGTTCATGTGATTTGAGCGGATGAGCTCTCTGACATCGAGTCTGTCGATATAAGGGTTGGCCACAGTTGAAGGTGGCACTGCTTATTATCACTTAAAAGATGTAGGCAGCCAGTGTGAACCAAGTCCAAACGAGGGCACCAGTGAAGATGGGTAGGGTGAGGTTATCGTCGTAACCGATATCTGCGTCAATTTAAGAATGCTTGTCAGTCGAAACGAACACGGACATTTTCTTCTCAAGTCCAAGCTCAGAAAAAGGGAGACTCACCTATCGACTCAACGGTGGCGCCTCCGACTCCAAGGATGAGAGCCGTCAACCACAGACCGATGGGCTTGCCCAAGACCGTCAACCCATCCGTCAACTCGCTCAACAAGCCTCCATGGGTGGTCTTTCCATTCAAAAACTCCCAGTGTCCGTAATCTCCGCTCAAGGTGTGAGTTCCGTTCCACCAAAAACCGAGAGAGATGGCGAATCCGGTGATAGCGGCGGCAAGGAAGCCAGCGAAGGATTTCCTCTTGGCGAACGGCAAAAATGGCAAGCCGGGCACGTTTGAAGGGAGCGAGGGCGTCCTTGAACCGTACATGCGGCCGAAGACAGAGGCAGCAGTGTCAGACCATGAAAGGGTCAGGATCGAGAGGACAGCGATATCACGCGGGTAGATCGAGAGGACGAAGATGACGCCGATCAGATACCAGATGACGCCATTGATCTTGGTCTTCTCGGATTCTCGCATCAATGGGCCCAGAAGAGCTTCGTAATGCTTGGCGAAGGATGGGACATTGAGACGGACTAAGTCAACAAGGGTGACACTAACAAGACCGCCGATGAGGACAGTCAGGAGCGGCTTGAGGGTCTTAGGCTCGAGAGTGTAAAGATAGAGAACGATGAAGCCTGTATGGTAATAGTTGTCAGCATTTAGTCGAATCACAGAGACAGACAGGAGGAAGATTGACTTGCCTATTGACGAATGAAGCGTCTTTCTGGGAATCTCCCAATCGATTTGCTCCTTTACAGCCTTCTGCGACCTCCCTAATTCATACTTTCCGTTCACATTCTCCGAACCCTTCTGAGTCTTCTTGAGTGTGGTCCTTTCCCGCAGGACTGATTGAACAGTCTCCTTAGCATTACCATTGGACTGACCTTTCACCAGTCCAACCAAGGCTTCGCCGGTCAGCTGGCTTTCAGTCGAGCTATCGGTCGCGTCTCGCTTGTGCTGGGACTGCGTACGGCTGGGTTCCTGGGCATTCCCGTTCATCTTAGGCTTGGAAGAAGCGTTATTGGATTTGGACTTTTTTGACGAAGTTGTGACAGGCGCCGTTGAACTCGGGGAGGGCATCTTCTTCGGTGTTGATTCCGGTTTGGGAGCGGGGATTCTAGCAGAGGATGAAGGGACATCGACGGCGAGTGCCGAGAATCGGTTGTTGGAGATGATGGAGGCCATTTTGAAGGAAAGCGTACTTTGAGAGATCACACTAGTTTAGTTATCTTGATGACTATTGATCTCTTGTGTGACTTCTGATGGTCTCCTATGTTTTATATTTGACGCCCAGTATCAACCGGTTATATATCAAGATGAAATGTAACGGTTGGGAGGGTGAAAAGATCCAAGAGCGAAGCACACTTCAGATAAGATTGATAAAGTGACCTAGTCGTATGACTTTGTCAAGATGGTCGATCAAGGAAGATACAGGATCTTCTCAAACTGGATGGAAGGATCGAGACTGGGGGGTAGACGCGAGGGAGTTGAATACACAAAGGGGTGGATCGAAGGATCGAAGCTGAAAAAGATCGGCGCGTGATAGCTGACGATATCCCTTATCCGGGTATTGATTGTGAAGCAGGGCGACGATTCGTTGGAAGTCTCTGACAGAGTTGTTGGGGCCTGCGGGAACGACAATAAGATGGGCTAATTCAAAGATCCAGCCAATTCGGGCTATATCTTCTCCCTTTTTTTCGGAAATGTCTCAAGCTCCACGCAAGGAGCTCGCGTGCGTGGAACCACCGGCGACGTGCATCAATTCCAATGAATGACGTGTTATTTATGCGGCGCGCGTCACTTGTTGGTTTGGTCTCTAACGTCACAAGTCTACACCAGTTTAAAGTCATACCCAACCGTACAAGTTTCTCGTGAACAAATGGATCCGTATCTTACTTAAGCCAATTCCATATATCTTGCCAACTCCCAATCCGTTACTGCCTGTTTCCATTCGTTAACCTCATGTAGCCTCGTTCCTCCAATATGGTCCACTGCTCTGTCACCAAATAGCTCACGTGCGATACTATCGGGTGCCATGAACCGTTCTGTCGCAGCTTCTAACGACGTTGCCAGTTTGGGGAGAGTGTCTTTGGTCACGCCTGGAGAACCAATCGGACCAAACGGTAAATCCAGTCTCTTCTCGATTCCCCGTAGACCTAGGGCAAAGACTGCAGCGAAGGCGAGCATGGGATGGACCTTGTGCAAGGGGAGGATTCGGCAAAAAGGACAAATGAAATCAATACGCGATTATTCTAGAAGTCCGTCGGATCAAGCCCGGACTCACGTCGGCTCCAGGAACACGAATTTCAAACCGGGTTGCATAGCCAGGAATATCGGGCGGACCTATTATCCGTACTGAAGCCGCTCGGGAGTCGTAGCCGTAGGAGGCGAGATTGGGTGCCCAGTAAGCCTCACCTCCGACCAAGCGCTTGTAGGAGTTGATAGTCGGGCAGAGCATCGGCATGACTGACCACAAAAAGGGGACAAATGATAGATTTAGTTTGACCGCTTTGCAGCGATAGGACCCGCAGGTGGTGGCCTGGGGGAAGAAGGGGGAGGAGAGACTCACCATCTGTTAGTCCGCTCATAACACCCGCCAAGAACCATTCTCCGATCTGGGATATATACTTGGTGTCTTTAAACTTTGCATCGGCTCGACCTCCGGCTTTGATCTCGTCTTCTGTTAGTGAGAAGATATTCTTCCCGTCAGGCGATCGGAGAGAGACGTGTATATGCCTGATTTGGGATCCAATACGAGTTAGCATTTTGTGTGATAATGGTGTTGAAGGGAGGAATCCATTACCGACCCAGAACATCCAGGTAATCCCGCATGTGGTTTGGGCATGAAAGTCGGCATGATCCCATACTTCATCCCAACACTCTTCGCCATCAACTTGAACAAGACTCCATTGTCCGCCATCCTCTGAGCATCCGTGTAGGCCAAAGCGGTCTCGTATACACCCGGTCCAGTTTCAGTATGATGGCCTTCTACTTCGATCCCGAAAGCCAATGCGGCATCGAACAATTCATGGAAGTAGTCTTGGTTCAGATTCGGTCGGAGAAGAGAATAGCCGTGCATACCGGGAGTCAAGGGTTGGAGTTTGTGAAACCCCTTGTCGGCAACGGACTGAGCCGTCTCAGCGAATTGAAAGTACTGCAAAAGAAAAGGAGCGCCAACGAGGGGAAATCAGTCATATTCCACCGGAAACAATATCTCAACGTGAGCAGTTTTGACCCCTCAATTTGGATCAAATGACTTACCTCATATTCTGCACCAGCCATACACTCCCATTTCTTGTCTTGGAAACCTGAAATCTTCTTGGTGGTACTCTCCAACATGCTCCTCGGGCATGCGTCCAGCGGCTCTCCACTATCGGGATCCACAAACGAGATCAGGAATAGTGCGATGTTCTTCTCCCATGGGATACGTCGGTAAGTTGATAGGTCGATACGGGCACTGATGTCCCGATAACCGTTGGCTTTGTTTGAGACAGTCAGCTCGCGGAAGTAGGTAGTGTCGTGAATGTCCCAGCCGCTGAATATTCGTCAAAGATGATATGGTAAGTAAAAGGAGGTCGAGGCGAATTGATACGCCCAAGATCCAGCATTGATTTCGGTGGACGCCTCGTGAAAAGCATCATGCAACTCACAAAATGACGGAACAGAACCCAAACTCGGATTTAGAAGCGCTCAAAAACTTGGCCTTGCTCATTATCTTTCCTCGGAGGACACCATCCACATCCACTCCCGCTACTTTCACCTTTGTATCATCCTTGAGCAGTTCTTTGAGATCCTCGATGGTTTTCGGGGCGTTCTCTGTTGGAGACGGTGCCATCTTTAGAGGAGAGGGGGGGGGTGGGGGGTAATTGGACGAAGAGAAATTTGGGGAGCGGGAAGGAAGAAGACGGAGATTGGGTATTGTGCTGTTTGTTGGGATATCAGTGGTCCAGTCCTCAGAAGAAACCTTTGATTGAAGGTCCAAATATTGGCGCAAAAACTGTGAAGTATGGGCAGTAAGCAATCATCTGGATTCGAATTTGATCTCAGAACGGCACCGACCTCCATCTTATCGATGTTCTCCCAATCTCTCCCACTCTCGCATGGTCTCCCCCCCTGCATACAGCGCGAAATAAGCGGGGAGACGACCCATGACGACACCGCGCACTCCAAAGGCTTGGACGATTTACCCTGACGACGCCCATTGGTTGGGATGCGGACATCGGTAGTGCTAGTATGTCCGCGATGTGTTCTTCCCCCTGAAAATGTCGCCGGCGGCCGATCGCCCGTCCCGCCGTCGCCCTTTGTAACATTTTCGAACGGGTAAGGAAAGATGAGGTGAGGTGAGGTGTGGTGTGAGGGGGGTGTTTGCGGTGATATCAAGGTATCGTATAGTCTAACTCGGATTGAAATCAATGTCTTCGTACACACCTCCGTCCAGATGGAAGCTCCAATCCCAAGTCTCACTGAGGAACTTGATAGGTACGCTACCAGCTCAGCTATCACAACATATGCACAATGGCCGACCGACCTGCAGATGCGCCCAATAAGCAAACTGCTACTCCGGTGAGTACCTCCAAATGAATTCGAGACTATCCTATTAAGAGTAAGATGTCCAGCATAGGAAACTCACAGCCATCTCATTTGCTACATATTTAGACTTTCCGAGATGGAGCAGGCTACATTGACGATTTCGTTCCTCCTCATCGAGCTGAGGCACCGCTCGAAGATCAGCAGCGAGACGTGGTTCGTCAAGCCGTCGAGGTGCATAATTCGACGGTACCCGATGCAGGACCTCCAGCGGAACAGTCAGAGGACGAGCTTTCCGAGGAGGAAGAAGAAGAAGAAGTTTATGATTCGTTAGATGAGATCGACGAAGGCGATTTCGATGTGAATGACGAGGACTGGGAGGTGGCCGATGGAGGTGAGTCATCCCGATCTGTCTCTGTTTTCAAGCTCTTTCATCACTAACCTATACGCAACCAGACTTCACCAAGCAATACAACAAGCTCAGAACGGAAGGTGCCATCCGGACGGCTCTCATTAGAGGTAGAGAGTCAGCATCATCTAAATTGCCTTCCGCACCGCTTCCTGCACGAAACGCGACGCATCGTGCAGCCAATGTCGCTGGTCGACCCCAGACCGGCCAGCACGGTCCATCCACTTCTTCGTCTTCTGCAGCTCCAGCCAAATCAACTCTTTCAGTCCCCGTCAGTGGTGTCGCATCAGCACCTAAACATTCTTCCCGTGATGCCAACCAAAAGGACAAGGCGGACCGAGCCACGGTGGAACAGGTACTCGACCCAAGAACACGAAAGGTCTTGATGAGCCTTATTCGTAGAGGACTAGTAAGTGGTGTCGAAGGATGTGTCAGTACCGGTAAAGAAGCAAATGTCTACTTTGGCACCCCACCACTTTCGCCACCGGTCGCTGCCTCTGGATCGGCTTCTTACCCGGATCCCTATCCCACCGCACTCGCTCTCAAAATCTACAAAACTTCAATTCTTTCATTCAAAGCTCGAGGTCAATACATTCAGGGTGAACATCGATTCCGAAACTCATATAGTAAAGTGACGAATCCTCGAAAGATGGTCCGAGTCTGGGCGGAAAAGGAGCTCCGTAATCTTAGAAGGCTTTGGGAAGGTGGAATTAGGTGTCCAGTCGTCGTGGACGTCCGAGAGAACGTGTTAGCCATGGAATTCTTGGGAACACCAGAAGGCGGAACCTCACCGAGGTTGAAAGATGCCGAGATCCCGGATAATCGGCTGGCGGACCTTTACGCTGAGTTACTCGTCGCAATGAGAAGGATGTATCATCGGTGTCGACTGATTCATGCTGATTTGAGCGAGTACAACATTCTCTACCATAACGAGCATCTCTACATCATCGATGTCTCTCAATCAGTCGAACACGACCATCCGTCCGCTTTCGACTTCCTCCGAGCGGATATCAGGAACGTCGATGATTACTTCCGCAAGAAGTCGGGTGGGCAAGTCAGGACGTTGGGCGGTAGAGGAACCTTCGAATTCGTCGTCGGGGAAAAGCTCAAAGTATGGGAAGGAGATGCTCAGGAGGTTGTCACTAACGAGGACGAAGAGAATCTCGTGGAGGTCGTGAGAAATTGGTTGGCCCACGGAGTCGGACAACCGGACGAAGAATCTCAAGAACAGGATACTCCTGGTTCGAGTACTCAACTCGAGAAACAGGATCAGGCTAATGTCTCTGACAAAGTCTTCATGTCATCCTACATTCCTCGAAACCTTGGTGAAGTATACGACCCGGAACGAGACATCGACATCATTGCCAGCGGAAAGGGAGGGGATTTGATTTATGCGGAATTGACCGGTCTTGCAACGGACAACAAGGCAGCTAACGGAGGAAAGGAGGAAGTCTCGCAATCGGTCGCCAAGAGTGGCCAGTCTGAAGAGATCAATGGCGAAAGGCAGGTGAGATGGGCCGACGAAGAAGACGAGGAGCACTCGAGCTCTGAGGAAGAGGACGATGACGAGGAGCACCGTCCCCGGGGTTTCCGACATGAGGACAAGGATGCCAAGAAGGTGAGTGCTTGCATAAAGCCGGTATCTGATCGGCATTTCCTGCCTGCTTAGTAATCGAACATCCTTGTCGTTCTTCTTTTCTAGGAGCGCAAAAAGGCTATCAAGGAGGAGAAACGAGAGAAGAGGCAGACCAAGATGCCGAAGGCGGAGAAGAAGCGCAGGATCAAGACTAGTGGTCATAAATAGGAAATGAACGAGCACTGCAGAAAGCAGATAGTGCCCGTCAGATATACATATACAACAACATAACATACCTCATACCACGGAAACAGTACTCGATCAATTATTCAACGGCCAATTAAAAAATCGGTCTCGTGCCCTGAGCGAATGCGCTGCGGTAGAGGAGGCCGATGTCGTCATCGCTTTCGATGAAGTCTTGCTTGCGGACGAGGATGAAGACGAAGATGTCGGCTTGGAAGTCGATGCAATCTTTTCGGGTACAGAAGAAGTTGCGATGAGTATCGGTGAAGAAGCTTTTCCTGTGGGAGTAACTACTGTGCCATTCCCGACAACTACTTTAACCGTTGTTCCTCTTCCAATTCCGCTGGAAGTGGAATCAGACGTTGCAGTGACCATCGTCAACGATTTGTTGGAGGTCAATGAAGGATAGGAGGTAACGTAGGACAGGCATACGGAATTGCTGATTGTCGTGTACGATGTTTTGTAGTTGACACAGCTTGTCTGTGGACCGGCGTTGAGGGACGGGGATGCGTATAGACCGCCGGTTTTGGCGTATATCACTGGTGTCGTCGTAGTCCCGGAAGGACGGATCGCAAAATTGGTCGTATTGTATACTGACGCTTGATATATATTACCGCCTACAGATGTCTCATTTCAGCACCCTCAGATTGTCCACCTTCCCGAGGAAACTAGGGATCAGTAACTCACACATTTGAGTTTTGTTCCCCGCACAAGGCAAAGTGCAGTACTGGTCTGAAGGTACCCAGTATCCTGCTCCCCGGCTGAGATTTGGCAGACAGTAACAAGTGTTATCCCGCAAAGCAAAGTAGGGCATTTTTGCTTCGAAACAGACAGAGCCGCAATAGTCAACGTTCAATGACGCTGACTGGAATACTCGAGTAGCGCCTTGGAGTAAATCCACGCCGGATTTGTTTAACGGGCGCAAATAGCAGCCAATTTGGATGGCGTTTGGGTCGAATCCTACATAAGTGATGTTCTGATAGAAAGTTTCTTGAAAGTATTGACCCCCACAGAAGATTGTCGGATCGCCTGGGCAAGGGGTTGTACAGGCTTGGTCGACGAATAAACCTGCTGCGGGAGCCAGCGCAGGCGCACACAGGCAGTTGAAAGAGCTTCCTACCAACTGGACACCTGCGAACGGATATCCATTCTGACTACATGCTTGGGCACAGCGGCTGGGTGTAAGATTGTGATCGATAAATTGGATACTTGTTGAGGGAGGGAAAATCGGCAGGCTGGTAGAAGGGACGAAGCAGCCGATATCATGCCAGCCGGCTGACTGATTGAAAACGAGATTCTTCTCTTGGCCGGTCGGCACCTGATATGTTCCATCAAGGCCTTTAAAATTCTTGACGTCAGGTTCCCATAAAGGTGTTGTACAGTTGGGTTTGGGCCCGGGGCCACCCCAAGGCAGATTGCAACCAGGTAGATACGGAATCGGAACACCGTCTACATTTCCATATTTCTCTTGCAAGACGCTTAGGACAGGAATGAATAGGTTTCAGTATTCGAGTCTTCCGGCAGTGTGATATTGGGAACGTACCCCAGTAAGGGAGTGCATGTCTGTGCCAGGTCCATATTCATGTGGGCGGCCATAGTGGGACATTCTTGGAAAGGCCTGCGGGAAAGACAAACGAGGGTGAACGATGGAGCTCAGTGCCAAAACTGGAACAAAGAGTTTCAACGGAGACTTGCATGGCGGCACCTGTGAGAGAGAATCCATCAGCTCCTCCTCATTCTTCGCCATCGATTCCTAAATTTCAAACCCTCACCTGTCATACAAGCTGGGTTTAACAGAGCCTTTTGCAGCACTGTTGAATCCCATCCCTATAGTATTAACAGACTAATATCAGCTGGGACGGTCCGAACTTCGAAGCGTTAGCCCTCACATTCGTGAAATCGGCATGAACGGTGTACCCTGTGGTGTCCCCATTTGCCCAAATGAGATTCCCTTTCATCTTCAGTTTCGCCGGATTGACGGTAGCTACCTGCCAGGTATACTCGAGTAATATAGTTGAGAAGCGATAGGGATGCGTATCTACAACAAATCCACTACTCAGCAGCAGATCAGGACGTTGATGCCGTGTTCAGAGCTCACAGGGACAAGGTCCGGTCTTCATGTCGGGGTTGGTAGGGTAGATAACATGACGATTGTACGGCAGGAAAAGATTGACGCCATCCCAGCCTAGCGATTCATATCAATAAAGCGTGCACCCCTGGATGGACTTGCATGAGAGACCACTCACAAGAAGGGAACAGCATGTCAAATTTGACCCCGTACGGACAGCTATGATCAAAATTGAATGAGTCGGCGCGTATCGTTTCAGTAAAGTCGGACCGTGTTTGACAGAAAAAGGTGACTCCCGGCTGCGGCGTCCTTGTGGTCTGAGTTCCAGCAAGCATTCTCAAACCAGCGGGGAATGGTTTTGTTTGCATACCATAGCCATGGAAGTAGTAGAATCGGGTTTCTGCAGCTGCGTCCCCATGCAAAACATCATCAATCCGTTATTAGCTGGCAAAGAAAGATGTTCAGTAGACGTGCCTTCAATCACCCACCCATGGGTACATAATTCATTCCCGATGGACTGGACTTGTTCGCCGTCATGAAGTAGAGCTGAGGGGCCCAGTAGTTCGACCAATCCGGCTGCACCGATACCGTTGAACAGTTGCTCTTGAGGGATGCATTGTAGTTATAAAATGCCGCGAAAGTCTGGCACATTGAGATGAAGACCCGACATAGCGAGTTTAACTTCAAGATCACAACATACGCTATAGTCCACAAGATAAACTCACGTTTGCGCCCAGTATTCTGTGCATGTGGCTTCCGACTCTATTGGGGTCTACTATCTACATTTATCCAAATTGTTTAGAAAGATGTTCTTCCAGCTGTACCCAAATCATCCACTCACTGGATCCAATCTCTCAACGGCAAGAGTGTAGACATTGTCCATATGCCAAGCTGTGAAACGAAACCGGTCGAAATTCAATATCTGCCAGCGGGATTACCAGAGAAGATCAAACCCACCACTTAATCCAGAGTTTGTGTCATTCTGGGCTAACGCAAACATCTCCAGCAAGCCGATGCAAACCAAGGAGAATGTCACGATCCCTCGCATGTTGCTTGCGTGCTTTCTGTTCCTGAATTGTTTGATTCCAGAACGGTTCTGTTTTGGCGGAAATTGCATGGTTGGATGCTGAGCAGATCGGTGTCAGGGGTTTTAAACCACTCTTAGTAGCATAGAGACATCAGAGTGCGCCTGATAGTCGCTATGAGCATAACTTGTCCTTGGTTTGAAAGACAACAAGGCACACTTCTATGTTGCGGTATACAAATTTAAATGTCAAGTGCTCGACATGCCTAACCTAATTGTAGCAGTGTGATCTCATCTTGCACTCTATACACATATAGTTTCATCGTTCCGGCCCCTCTGGTGACATATGCCCAGGCGCCGTGCTGGTTCTGGGAGGTCTCGGTAACAACTCCCTTCCTTGCTTTGATCTTCTTTCCTGCTATATCTTCTCGAAAGTGAAGGGTTCGTGTGACTCGTTTGGGGATACAATCTATATATGAGATAAAAGCTCTATCCATGTCTCGCGACCGGTGAAGCAATTTCTGGCAAAATCCTCCTCGAGCTAAGCCATACTTCCGTGATTCATGGGGCAAAACACATGGTTTGAGCCCAGCACCGATCGTAGTAACAGAGCCAGGTGTCAGGTGATCGTCCCGGAAGACAGAAGTCTCAGCGGTTTCTGGACTCGTTCAATAGATTTGTATTTCACTAAATCCATTTTAAGGTAAGTGAAGCGCGGGTGTGCGGACAATCGACCGACAATCTCAGTAGATACATGAAAGCCATATTGGTACATGATGAATCGAAACGGGAACGGCGAGGACACAGTCTTCAAGATCCCAAAAGTATTTCTGGGTGAATTTAGATGAAGAAGATCGATCAATTCAAGAACGGCCACGCTGTGTGACGTTTTCGGTGGGCGACGGGGACCGGAGTCGCCGTTGAGGTCGTTTTTGAGGCTGAGGTAGTTTGAGAAGCTGAAGCTGGGCGTGAGGTTGAAGCCGACGTCGATGTCGTCCGGGCTGTGGTGACCGAGCTTAAGCTGCTGCTGGTAACAGAAGGCTTTGAGGCAATCGCTATGTTTGGAACTAGTAAACCCAACCAGTGGATGTGTTTGGTGCAGACACAAAAAAAGAGGAGAGGGAGAATACACCAGGTTAGTTGCTATGCGGCCATACATGTGCCTTGACACATTTTCAGTCCGAAATCCAGACCCACTTCCTTGAACAGTCACAGTTGGACCGTTTGTGACGGTCACTGTTACTGCTCCTCCGCCGCTAGGACAACTGCAGTTTGTATTGCTGCTGTTTCCCACCAGGACAGAGCTTCCGTTAGGGTACGCGGACGTACCATTAAGGCTAAGCGAACTGTTAGTGGGGGCTGGGGGAGCTACAATCGTCGTATATGCGTTGCACATGACGCTGCTGCTGACGCTGGTGACGTATGCCGTGGTATAGTTGACGCATTGAGTTGCATTTGTTTGATTGGTGACCAAAATGCCCCCGGGAATCGTGCCCGTTGGGGAGGGAGAGATGACAACGGGAGAAGTCGGAGACTTGGGAGGAGTCGCGTAGTTGGCGGCATTGTAAACAGTCGCTCGATAAGTGTCGCCACCTGCAAAAAGTTTAGTCAATCTCATATGATTTGCAGTAACTGCGGTGTTTCAGACTCGTACTCACAGATCTGCGAAGAATTACCACGACACTTGATGGTGCAGAAATCGTCTGGGACCCAATAGCCGGCAGCTCTGTCGAGACCTGCCAAGCAGTAGCAGGTATTGTCTCGAAGGGCAAAGTAGGGAGCATTATTGAAGCCGCATACTTGGGCGCAGTAGTTGACGGTCAAGGTTCCCGATGTGAACGAGTTAACAGCGCCGTCGAGCATATTAACGCCCGACTGAGGCACCGAATAGCAGCCAACGCTGATGGCGTTTTTGTCGATCCCACTGTAGGAACTGTTTTGATAGTACGTTTGCTGGAGATATGCCCCGCCGCATGACTGTTGCTTCGAGTCACCCGGACAAGTAGCATTGCATCTCCACGTGTCGGTCATTCCGGCGCTTGGGCCGAGACTTGGCCCACAGAGGCAGTTGTAAGCAGAACCGATGAGCTGTAAACCGCCGAAAGCATATCTGTGATTCCAAATGACAAAGTTAGTGATATGCGATGATCGAGGGTGTATATTGTGGCTTACCCGTTCTGAGCACAAGTCTTCAGGCAGCGCTGTGGGGTAAGACTAGCGTCTGTGTACTGCAAAAATGATCCTGCTGGGAAGATTGGAGTCGCTTGAGATGCGGCCTAAAAAGGTTTGACCTGTTAGCAACTGGTAGTCATCGCTTAGTCCGCGGAACTCACAAAGCAACCGACGTTGCTCCAACCAGGCCCTTGATTCCACAGCAAAGCCTGTTGTTGATTAGGAGGCACCACCAAGGGACCGGGAACCCCCTGGAACGATGTGACGTTGGGTACAAACGGTGGTGTCGGACAGGTCGGCTTGGCTCCTGTAGCACCCCAGGGGAGGTTACAGCCGGGAAGTGCCGGAATGGGAACTCCATCGGCGTTGCCGTACTGTTCTGGCAGAACTCTAAGAGGGAAATATGAAAACCGAATTAGCAACCCTTCATCCGGGGGCACGGGATAGGCAGATTCTTACCCAAATTTCGGCTTGCAGTTCTGAGCAGCGACGACGTTCATGCGAGCTGCGAGAAGAGGACAATCTTCCATGGCGCTGCGATAAAGATCACAGTTTGAAGCAAATTTCAATACATTGTCCTTGAAGGAAAGAGAAATTGCTCATGCTGCGAGAAACCCACATTGCTTGCCCTAGCAAAGTCAATAGACTAGATCAGTTCTCGAAATCTCAGTGCTGTTTTGGACTCGAGGACTCACCAGTGACACAGTTAGGACTTGCAATAGCTTGCTTGAGAATGTCAGTATCCCATCCCTGGCAGAAAGAGGAGGTGAGAGTTTAATAGGGAAGTCGAGTATTGGTCGAGCTCGATGCCATGCGAAAGCGGCGCTGTGAGACTTACATTGGTGAAATCGGCGTGGACGGCATGGCCAGTAGTGTCTCCATTCGACCAAATGAGATGACCATTCATCTGCAACTTCTGAGGGTTGACTTCCTGAACTCGCCAGGTGTACTCGAGAAGAATCGTGGGAAATCGGTAAGGGTGGGTGTCTATACCCAGAAAAGGTGCGGACAGTCAGAACGCGCCCCTTTGAAATGGACTATCCAGAATCAGCAATTTGACTTACAAGGGCAAGGACCTGACTTATAGTCCGGCATTGCCGGGAACGCAACGTGACTATTGTCGCTCTTGTAAAGGTTGATACCGTCCCAGCCTATCGTTGCGCATGTATTTAGCTGAAACGTGTCGAACAGTCGTGATTCACACAGACACGGCAGACTTACAGGACGGGAACAGAAGATCGAACTTGACACCCCATGGGCAGGTGTGATTGAAGTTGAAGCTGACGTCCCTGAGGCCATTTTGGAAATCAGATTGCGTATGACAGAACCAGCTGACAAACGGCTGAGGTATTTTACTATTTGGATTTCCGGTGACCATTTGCAAACCTTCAGGGAAGGGGTTCGTCTTAGATCCCAAACCGAGAAAGTAGTAAAAACGGGTGGTTGCGGCTGTTGTCCGGCGTTAAATAGCATGTGGCAAATGGGGAGGTCAGCGACGATCGCAAGCTCTCTACCCCCCATTCCATTCATCCTCGTCGTCGAACTCTCTTTTGCGCGTGTGATTTGTCCTGATGTCGAAATAAGACTACAAGCAACTCACGAATGGGGACGTAAGATTGTCCAGACGAACTTGATCCGTTGGGGTATGTGACATAGAGAGCAGGAGCCCAGTAATTGGATTTGTCGGCTTGGATGGAGGCGGTCGAGCAGGTGGAGCTTTTCGATTGATTGAATGAGTAAGAGGCCGAAAAGGCCTACGAACGAAAGGGAAAAGCAAAGACCAACAGAGGTTGAGTCGCTTAGAGGAAATTGGTGGGCGTGACCGGCTCATAACTTAAACTTACATTGCCTCCCAAGATTCTGTGCATGTGACCCCCAACACCGTTGGGCGCGACAACCTGTGAGACGGCGAATACAATCGATTAAGTCGGTTCCGGTTAACCTGTACTCCTTATACAAAACTCGGCGCGCGAAAACCAAAATGGTCGAAACTTACAGGATCAATCCGCTCGTTTGCCAAGCTGAAAAGGGTATCCAAGTGCCATGCTGTGTCACCGATTTATCCATGTCGCGAGAAGTAAGTCCGAAGGAACAAGCATAAAAGGTATGAGGTCAAGCAATCAGTCGGCGTGAATCGTTTCTCGCTGTATGCAGTACGCGGTACATACCACTCATCTGAGCTGAAACCATCGGTGCCAAAAGCGCGGACAAGAAGACGGCGATGAGGACTGGAGTCGACATGGTGGTTGATAGATGTCGTGGGTGAAGTTGGAGGGCTAAAATATCCCTTGGCGCCAGTCCAAGGTGTTTTTTCGTCTTGTGCGTGTGAGCGTGGTGAGTCCTTCCGAAAAGCGAATGAAAAGATGGAAAGTTTAACACCGGTCGCCACAATGCGGGGAGCTACATTGAGATGAATTGGAATCGCCACCTGTCCGGGCAGTGTTTCTTCTCTTTGGTCTATTATAGGTTGTCCGAAAACCAATAGTCGGGAACTCCCATTCAGCCATCGCTGTTTACATGATTTCCCTTCTCAGTCATGCGGGAGAATGAAATCGCCATGGGAAGCGGCGAGTGCAGATTGGAAGAGACGGATAAAGTTTGAAAGAACGACACCTGTTTCAAACGTGCAGCACGACCATACCGCCCGGCGCAGACGTCGAAGCCAAAACAATGAACATCGGGCTTCAAGTTACTCACTGTTACTCTTCAAATCGACTTCTCCTGTTTATTGACTTTGCCAGTTGCTGTCGTCTTTCGATTTCGTTTGTGGTTTATATTCTTTTGTTCTTTGCTCCTCTCGCGTCTTCTTTTTTTTTTCACTCTCAGAGTGTGTATATGTTGGATAGGAGGTCCGATCGCGTCTTTCGTCTTCTTTCTTTCAAAGGGTTCGATGATATTCTCTTCGGTTTCCAGTCGACTCTTGCCCTGGTGTAACCTTTTTGTGTATGGTTTTTTTTATTTGTCGGATACTGTCTCAATATTACCTTGTTTCTTCCTCGTTTTCTTCGGCGGGAGAAAAGTCCCCAGTTTAGAAATTCTTGTCAACAACACGCATCAAGCGTCTTGGTATACACGAGGTATAGGGGTTCTCCTGTTCGTTCCTTCCTTTTCTACCCTTTTTGATAATCACTCATAAACACTTAAAGGCAGTCATCGTCATGTCAAGTCACATTTGCGCCTTCTTTTTATACTTGTTCGTTTTCCCAAAAAGGTTGCACCCGATGTCTCCATGCATGTTACCCCATGCATGTTACCAAGCCCTACGTGTAATGCATGCCACCAAGCCCTATCGTGTATGAACATTCCTGCAGGTTATTTGACCCGCACTGAGAAATATGCATGGGGGCTGGATCGGCCTGGGCCCCTGGCTCGGGCATCAATTTGGTGTCCCAAGGATGAACCGTTGGCGGCCTATCTATCATGTTCTCAAACCCCCTTACGCGAGGCGCATAAGGTGAGGAAATGGGAAAAGGGCGAGAACGCGACGAGAAGAAAGAAGCCGAACCGCGGGTTCGATCCAAATTGAATTGATATGCCAACGAGACTTTGTAAGATCATATTCAATTCCCGGTAGTCCTAGAGGTCAACGCTATCAATTCTGTCTCTTCCCCTCGAATCCAAGCCCTGTTCGAAGGCTTCTATCGCATTCCATTCCAGTACCACTCTATCGACTAGCAGTCAGACAACAAAGATATTTCCGACTACTGACGCCGTTTCAGGGGTCCACCCGCCCGCTATGCACATTTTCCTAGCCTAGGCGACGTTGTCTTTCACTCTTTCATCTTCTCTCCTCTGCAGATAGTCCCGCGTTTCCCTATTGGATTCAATTTGTTGAAAGACTATTCGTCCGTCTCTTGGGATTCGGTGTGCTATCTTGGCGGGCTCCCCAATCGACTACGGAGGGAGGATCGCCGGGGGCCCAGAACAAAGAATCCACCAAGCGCCTCCCTGGCTGAGCCTGAAGTCCAGGACATGCCGCTCACCCATTGCCGTCGGCCCTTTGTTGGCTTTCGGCCTTGCAATCGAAGAGCACGCCTATGCTTCCGGTAGGGAGTCTACATACTTTGCAAAAGCGCTCGTGCAGCTGCAGAGTCGGGGGACTTTACTTCCCATCCCATTTAATCTAGATCTGCGTCTGCTGCCGGATTTAGCAGTTCTGTATCGGCAATACCGATGTTAGTGTAACGGTGACACCTTGACAAAGCGTCTAATGACAAGACGAGTAGTACAGGAGTTACGCATTGTTATTTAGATGATGATCGATCAATTAATCAGATGGTCGATCAATCAATTAAATCGAGTAAACCCGACCTCGCCCGACCGCCGCTCCCATCCGCCTCTCCTTGCGCGCAATCTATAGCACTTTAACATTTCGTGCCTCCCGCCGTGCGTTGACGGCCGTTAATTACTTGATCTAGCGGACGTTTGGTCGCGGGCTTTCTGTTGTAATTAGGCAGGTTACAAGGTGAAGATTGGTGGACTGGTGTGGTCTTAGCGTTGGTGAAATGTCTCTAACCTGCGCCGCCCTCATCCCGCCCTCCTCCAACATTCGACTCTCTTCTGTCTAAATTCTTTTGCGTGCTCCTTCCCATTTGGACATGTAACTTCCCCTCTTGCCCTTTCCTCTTGCGGACGCGTACCAACCGACGCGTTCGATGCTTGATCCAGATGCATTCCGACCGTACTAAGCGAATCATACTGTTATCCCCGAATCCCGACTCACGGTGAACGTCCTCCTTCGCCCATCTCATTCTTCCTTTTCCAGCCCACTCCCGTGCAATCTAGATTACAGGACTGGAATTCTCGCCCCCCCCCCCCCCCTCTCCTTTGAAGCTCGCCCTTGTCTTTGTTTTTCTCTCTCTGTTTGACAGACGTACGGAGGCGAGACAGGTATTCTCATCCTATCTTCGCCACCGGCCTATCACGGGAGTCCCGGCCTGCCC